>CAUYLG010021039.1:0-66771 GCA_963573385.1 Cacajao melanocephalus | reverse complement strand
TGGCTCCTCCGCCGGGAATCTCCTAGTCTGTGGGCAACAAGAATTCGTCTGAAAGTGCGGCGTCCACTCGCTGTCTGCGCTTTCACTGGGAGCTACAACCCTGAGCTGTTGTTAATCGGCCATCTTGGATCTCTCTCCTCTGTTGTGTCTCTTTTGTCTGAACAACTCACTTAAGAGCTTTTGCAATTCTAGTTTTCATTGCTCTGTTCTCGTCTCTAGCATTTTCTTAATTTTCTTCAGTTCATTCATTAACTATTAAAGTACAGTTTCCCACAATATTTTGGCCATTTTTTTCTGATGTGTCTTTATTTTATTTATGTTTCTCAGATACTGACTATCCCCCTTTCTTTGTAATATATTAAAATAGGAATAAACAGCAGTCCTGTAGGGGATTGGGTAGTCCAGTTCCATGGTCCTAATTCTTCCTCTTCTCAACTAAGACACCTTCAGGACACCTCTGTTCACAAACTTCAAAAAATATAGGAGCTCTCTTTCTCCTATACCACCAGAATTCCTGTCTCAATCATTTCGTGTGATATTTTCAGCAGTTACTCCTTAATGAGTGGTTCTTTTGTGAAGTCTTTCTGAAAGCAGAGGGCCTAGTGCCTTCAAGCTTTCATATTTCATTCTTTCAATTATTTTCAAGTAAAACAAAAGCCTTTGAAATCATCTTCTACTCTTGATTGTTAACTAGAGGTATGTCAATTGATTTTACCATCCAATTAGTTTATCTTCTTTTAGGGTAAATACTTGAAAGAAATTGCACAGCAATTCTGTTCTATGAACTCTCTTATTTTTAATTTTATTCTATGTGTCTATTGGGGTTTTTAATAACAATTTGACCTATATTTGTTGGAAATATTATCCAGGAGTTGTATCTTTTGTTAGCCTTGTGGCTCTGTCTCATTTTAAGAAGCATTAAAGAGATTGAAAGTATTTATTCTTACAGCTGCAGCTCTGTTTGATCAACAATTTAAAAAATTGTATACATGGGTTCTTGACTAAAATTATATTCAGGTTAAAATGAACATTGCTTATATAGTCTTGATGTAGGTTAATTTGTGTATTTACTATCTATTTAAATCTATTACTTCAAGCAAAACTGAGTCAACATAGATTAACATAATGGTTAAAACCATCTATCTGAACATGATACAGACATTCTAAACTCAGGGAACTTACAAACTTATGAGGGCGATTGAACACCAGAACATAAAAAACAAATTTTTTAGATAGTAATAAATACCATAAAGTAATAAAATACAGTGTGTGTGTGTGTGTGTGTGTGTGTGTGTGTGTATCTTTATAATATTTTAGATGGAATCATCAGATAATTTTTCTCAGAAAAGATGATATTTAAGCTAAAATCTAAAACATAAGAGATAACTAGTTTTAAAAATGAGTAGTAGGATTCTTTCTGGAATAGCAAGTTGAATTTTCTTTTACCAAAAAGTGAGACTAACAATAAAAACTATTTTGTATAAGTAACAAGCATATATTTAATTAGAGCTTTTCTTAAAATAGCCGAATGTAGCAGGAAAAAAATGAGAGAGTTAGTGCTATTTCAAATTTTGCATTCACAGCTTTTTTCGTCTTGATAAAAAAAAAATCTACTTCTGTGTTATTAAAGAGCTTAAAGCTCCTTTGCTTGTGTTTGTTTTGTTTTTTTTTCTCTACATATAATAGAGAAAAATGCATAAATTTAGGTAAAACATGAAATAATAGTTTAATTTGGCAGGACTAATTAATCTAGATAAAACTAAGATTACATTTAGAATAAATATTATTATTCTTCCAAATACATTATGTGACAAAATTGTAGATTTTGCTGTTCCAGGAGGATATCAAAATACTATGATTGGATTCAAGGTAAGATTAAATAATTGCTAAAAATAGCTCTTGTTTGCAAAGTAAGCATTGTGAAGATGTAGATAATTAAATCTGTGGTCTAGGATATGAGACAACTACCTCTGGAGAATAAGATTAATGAGCAAAATCCTCACCACACAGTTTTCATACATCATAGTGAAAAATAAACAATCAGCATATGCTTGATATGCCTTAGGAGATAATTTATAGTAATAAAATAAAAAAAATCATGTTATCCAAATTGTTCTTATATAAAATACGTATAAAATATTTTACATAGTACATATGCATTTTATATATGGTATGAGTGTGAGCATTAACCCTTCAATATATGTACTTCATAAAGTAGATTTTGAAAAGAGATATTGTGTTATATTGAAAAAAAATCTATCTGCTATTTAGCACAGAAAATTATCATGAAAAAATTTCAGGTAAGTGTGGTGCATTGAAAATATATGACAACTCTGAATATAGGTTGTGCTAAGTAAGTAAGTGTATGGAAAAAGCCAGCCATGAATTAAATTTCTTTTTTTAAAAAAAATCTTTATTATGGATACAAAGCAGTTGTACATATTTCTGGAGTACATGTGATATTTTGATATAAGCATACAATATGTAATGACTAAATCAGGGTAATTGGGATATTCATCATCTCACATATTTATCATTTCTTTGTGTTAGGAACATTCTGATTTCACCTTTTAAAATTATTTTGAATTTTAATAATTCAAAATAATTTAATATAATGTATTATAATTCAATAATTGAATTATAGTATATTATATTATGTATTATATAATTATATTATATATAATATAATTAATATAATTATATTATATAATGTATAATAATACATTATATTGAATTCAATAATTCGATATAATGTATTATTGTAAATTGTAGTGGGCCTATTTTTCTCCTGAATACTAAATTTTAGTTCTATTTAACTGTAATTTTGTTTCCATTAACCATTCCATTTTTATTTCCCGCCCCAAGTACTCTTTCCAGGTTGTTATAACCATCATTCTACTCTTCATCTCCATTACTTCATTTTTCTTTAGCTCCCACATGTAAGCAAGCATATATAATATTTGTCTTTCTGTGCCTGGCTTATGTCACTTAAATAATATCTGTCAGTTCTATCCATGTGATTGCAAATGACAGGATTTCATTCTTTTTATGGCTGAATAATATTCCATTGAATAAAGGTACCATATTTTCATTATCCACTCATTTGTTTATGGATACTTAGGTTGATCTATATCATGATGACCTTGACTATTCCAAGTAGTGCTGCAATAAACACGAGTATACACATGTAAATTTGCCATGCTGATTTCCTTTCTTTTGATGTATGTACCCATCGGTGGAATTGCTGGATGTATTGTATTTCTATTTTTATTTCTTTGAGAAACCTCCATACTGTTATCCATTGTGGCTTTATGAATTTGCATTCCCATAAACAGTGTATGAGATCACATTCCTGCCATCATTATTGCCTTTTAAAAATAAAAGCCATTTTACCTGAGGTGAAATAATATCTCATTGTAGTTTTGAATGACATTTCTCTGTAATTAATGATATTGAGCATTTTTAAATTTATCTGTTGGCCATTTGTATGTCCTCTTTTGAGAATTATCTATTCAGATATTTTGCCCATTAAAAAATAAGATTTATTTTTGTTTCCTGTTGAGTTGCTTGAGCTCCTTATATATTCTGGTTATGAATCCCTTGTCACATGGGTAGTTAGTGAAAACCGTCTCCCATTCTGTGGGCCACCTCTTCACTTTGTTGATTGTTTTATTTTCTGTGCAGTAACCTTTTAACTTGATGTGATCCTGTTCTCTAAGTTTTCTTTGGTTACATGTGCTTGTGAAGTATTACTCAATAACTCTTTGCCCAGTTCAGTGCCTTGTAGGGTTTCCTCAAAGTTTATTTTTGTAGTTTCATAATTTGACATCTCATATTGAAATATTTAAAACATTTTTTACTTTACTTTTTATGTGGTGAGAGATAGGAGACCAGTTTCATTCTTCTGCACATGAATATCCAGTTCTCCCAGCACCATTTATTAAAAAGATTGCGCTTTCTCCAATGCATGTTCTTGATACCTTTGTAAAAATGAGTCCACTGTAGATGTATGGAATTACTTCTGGGTTTACAATCCTGTTCCATTAGTATATATGTCTGTTGTTATGCCTGGGTCATGATGTTTGGGTTACTGTAACTTCAAACCATATTTTCAAGTCATGTAATGAGATGTCTTCAGCTTTGTTCTTTTTATTCAAGATTTCTGTGGTCTTTTGTGATTTCATATAAATTCAGAATGATTGGTTCTATTTCTAGGAAGACTCTCATAGGCATTTTGATAGAGATTGCATTGAATTCGTAGATTGCTTTTGGTAATATGAGCATTTTAATAATATTGATTCTTCCAATTTATCAACATGGAATGTCTTTCTATTTTTTTGTGTGGTCTTCATCAATTTCTTGCATCAATGTTTTATGGTTTTCAATGTAGCCCTCTTTCACTTCTTTGTTAAAGTTTAGTTCTGGTTTTTAAATTTTATTTTTAGCTATTATAAATAGGATTACTTTCTTGGTTTCTTTTCTAGTTTGCTATTGGCATATAGAAAAGCTAGTTATTTTTGCATGTTGATTTTTGTATTCTGCAACTTTACTGAATTTTTAAAAAATTAGTTCTAATAGATTCCTGGTGGAGTTTTTAGGTTTTCTAAATATAAGACTATATTGTCTGCAAACGAGTATAGTATGACTTTTTCCTTTTCAATTTAAATGCCTTTTATTTTTCACTCTTGTCTAATTGCTCTGGCTAGGATGTTCAATATTACGTTGACTAAAAACAGTGAAGGTGGATATTCTTGTGTTGTTGGACATCTCAGAGGGAAGGCTCTCAGTTTTTTCTCATTTAGTGTAATATCGGCAGTGGGTTTGTCATATAGGCTTTTATTGGGTTGAGGTATTTTGCTTCTATTTCCAGTTTGTTCAGAGTTTTTATTATGAAGGGATGTTAAATTTTTTGTGTGCTATTGCAATGTTCATATGGTTTTTGTCCTACATTCTGTTGATGTGATATCACGTTTATTAATTTTCGTATGTTAAATCACACTTGTATCCCTGAAATTAATTGCACTCAATTATGATGAATGATCTTTTAATGTGTTATATTCAGTCTGCTAGCATTTTCTTGAAGAGTTTGATTCTATGTTCTTTGGATATATTAGCCTGTAGTTTTCTTTTGATATTGTGTCGTTGTCTCATTTTTCTTTTAGGATAATAGACTCATATAGTGAGTTTGGAAGTCTTCCCTTGACCTTGATTTTTAAAAATAGTTTGACTAGGATTTGTATTACATCTTCTTTAAATGTTGGCAGGATTTTTAGCAGTGAAGCTGCCAGGCCCAGGAATTTTCTTTGATGGAAAATTTTTATTACTGCTTTTATCTAGCTTTTCGTTTTTGGTAGGTTGCATGTGTCTAGGAATTTATCCATTTCGTCTAGGTTTTCCAAGGTATTAACATATATTTCCTCATAATAGTTTCTTGTTACAATCCATTTTTTGAATTTCTGTGTTATCAATTGAAATGTCTCCTTTTACATTTCTGATTTTATTGATTTTGGTTTTCTTGCTACTTTTTAAATAGTTTGTTGAAGGTGATTATCTTTTCAAAAAACCGTATTTTCAATTTGTTGATGTTTTGTGTTTTTTTTTTTCTATTTCAATTTCTTTCTTTCTTTTCTTTTTCTTTTTTTTTTTTTTTTTTTACAGAGTCTCACTCTGTTGCCAGACTGGAGTGCAGTGGCATGATCCTGGCTCACTGCAACTTCCATTTTCTGGTTTCAAGCAATTCTCCTGCCTCAGCCTCCTGAGTAGCTGAGACTACAGGCACGTACCACCACGTCCGGCTAATTTTTTGTATTTTTAGAGACGGGGTTTCACCATTTTGGCCAGGATGGTCTCGATCTCTTGACCTCGTGATCCGCCCACCTTGGCCTCCCAAAGTGCTGGGATTACAGGCATGAGCCACCGCACCCAGCCTCCAATTTCAGTTTTATTTATTTCTAGTCTGATATTTATTATCATTCTTTCTACTAATTTGGGGTTTGGTATATTCTTCCTCTTCTAGTTCCTTAAGGTACACTCTTAGGTTGTTTATTTAAATATTTCTATATATACATTTTAAAAATGTAGATATTTACTGCTGTAAACTTTCCTTGAAATAATGCTTTTGTAGTATCCCATAGATTTCGGTATGTTGTGTTTCTAATTTTTTTTATTTGTTTGAAGAAATTTTTAAATTTTCTTAATTTCATCATTGACTCAATCATTTTGGAGCATACTGTTTAATTTCATTGTGTTTTTATAGTGTCCAGTATTTCTCTTGTTATTTTAGTTTTATTCCATTGTGGATACAAAACATACTTGATATAATTCTAAATTCTTTTGAGTTTTTATGACTTGTTTTGTGCCCTAACGTGTGGTCTATCTTTGAGAATCTTCCATGTGTTGAGGAGAATAATGTGCATTATGTTGTTTTCAAATGAAATGTTCTGTTGTTCTGTTTTATATGTATTAGATCCATTTAGTGTATACTTCAGATTAAGTTCAGTGTTTCTTTGTCAAATTAAATGATCTGTCCAATATTTGAAGGGGGTTGTTGAAGCCCATGTCTGTTATTGTATTGGCATCTGTCTGTCTCTTTTATTGGAATCCTCACTCTATGTATCTGAGAGCTCCAGTGTTTGATGCATCTACATTTATAATTGTTACATTTTCTTGCTTAATTAATCCTTTTATTATTATATAACTTTTTTGTATATTATTAAAATTCTTGTTTTGAAGTCTATTTTATGAGATGTAAATATAAGTACTCCTGCTGCATTTTGCCTTCCATTTGCCTCAAATGGCTTCTGTCATTCCTTTATTTTCAGATTATGTGCATCTTTATAGATAAAGTGAATTTTTTATAGGCAGCATACAGTTGGGTCTTGTGTTTTTTAAATTTTTTCCACATAGCTACTCTATATTTTTTTGTTTTAGAATTAGTCTACTTACATTCAATGTTATTACTGACAGATAATGATATACTACTGTCATTGTGCTGTTTGTTTTCTGTCTCTTTTGTAGTTCCTCTCTTCCTTTCTGCCTGTCTTCCTTTGTCTGAAAGTTATTTTCTGTGGCAGATATCTTAATTCCTTGCTTTTTATTTTCTTTTTTTTGCGGAACTATTATGGTTTCTTTTGTTGTGATCATAAGGCGTGCACATAACATATTATAAGCAATTATTTTATACTGACGACAATTTAATTCTTATCAAAAGTAAAAAATAAGCAAAGAGACAACTAAAAAACTCTCCACTTTAACTTCTTCCTTACTCTTAGACTGTCTGCTGTCTCTATATTGTTTTGTACTGTCTGTCTCTTAAAATGTTGTAGTTATTATTTTTGATAGACTTATCTTGCACGGTTCCTACTAGAAATAAGAGTGAATAGCACGCTGTAATTGCGGTATTGTATTCTGTATTTTTCTGTGTCTTGCTTAAACCATTGAGTTTTATACCTTCAGATAATTTTTCATTGTTTATTAACATCTTTTTTTTTTAGATTTAGTCAGCAGTTGGTGAATCCAGCCAGGATAGGGTTTGTCTCATTGGAACAGTGGATTTTCTTGTAGCCAAAGTTTTGTCTAGAAATGCCATCTAGTAGCTAAGACCTGGAATCAGAGGCTTCAAGAATCTGCTTGGTGCTTTAACTCTGGCTATGCTGGTACCCACATTGCAAGATAAAATCCTTTATATTCTTCCCTCTCCTTCCCACAAGTGGAAGAAGTCTCTCCTTGAGCGGCATTGCCTGGAGTTGGGGTACAGTTGTTGCAGACACTCTTGTGGCTTCCACAGCTGGTGTCACACTGGGTTGCACCCCTGTACCCCAACTCTATTGCCTATGAGACCAGCACAGCTCCTGAGCTTCCTCAAGGACTACAGTCATTATGACCTAACTTCCTCAGAAATTTATTTGGGGTCCCATGGTAAAGCAGGCTGACTTAGGTTTCCTCTGCTGGGGTGGAAGATTCCCTTCTGGCCCAGGGTTTTTGTAAATTCTCCCTTTATGGGCACCTCTGCCAGAATTCTGCTCTGTTTTGTATTTTACTGTGACAGGAAGCACTGAGTTCCAATGCAAAGTCCTATACTCCCATGTTGCTTTCCATCCCCAAAGCACATAAATTCTCTCCATGTTGTATTGCTTAGGGTTGTAGGAAAGGTTGTGTAGGCAATGCAGAACTGTCATTCTGCCTTCCTCAATGCCTCTTTCTTTGTTTTCGTGTTAAAACCAGGTATACAACACATATCTGATGTTTTGTTTTTGTTGTTTTTATGAAGGTGCTTTTCATGTGGGTAGCTGTTCAGTTTGGTGTTCCTGCAGGGGGCCAATCAAGGAAAGGTTCTATTATGCCATTTAGCTCTGCTTCCTCCCCTTTAGACTTTTTGAGTGAAATTTCTTACTAATCAGCTATGTAAAATGTGGTGAATACAATACAAAACATGAGGAATGGAGAGCTACAGTTCTACTCTGATGTTTCTGGTAAAAATGGAATAAAAGAATGAAGCTGATCCACATTTGGATTATGCTTTCTTAGAGAAAATGTTTGTTCCTTCTGGAGGAGAATTGCTTAGTGTGTAGTAGAAGGTATGCTGAAAATACAATAAATATAATTTGATGTAATTATTTGGTTCTCTTCTATGTTTTCACTATTTAGGCCATATTATCAACTTATGCTGAGAAATGAATTATATGAAAATGTAGTTTAAATTAGAATTCAAGTAACATTTTAACTCAAAGTTAGATATTATAATCTAAAATTATGAGTAACATTATAACTCAGTTTGTATTCACATAAAACAAATAGCATATTTTATCAACAATGAATAGTTCTGATTTTCCAAGAAGTTGATGAAGTAATACAGAAATGAAATATTAGTAAGATTTTTATTGTAAGGGCATATCCAAAATATTTGCTTCAAGCCATTTTTCTTGATATGTATCTACATCTATCTAACTACCTTACCAAATTTATTAATTTTTATTAAAAATTATTTGTTTTTTAGTTGTTCATACTGAATAAGATTCATGTAATATCTGTTTTTCTTTAAAAAATACTACTAAAATAGTCAACTTGTGGGAGAAAATTATGTTCAAATATTTGAAAATATAATAACGTATCTTAGGACTTGTGACAATTGGTTGTTTAAATTAGTGAGCATTGCTTGCTATAGTAATGCTCCATTATGCACTTAATTTGACTTACTATATGTCTGAAAATATACATTAATGTTATATTGAGTTATTTAAACCTCTTAATTAATACATCCTACCACTTTCCCCTGTCTCTATGAATCCAACATTTTCCCAGTAGGATATGCTCTAAGGTAATCCCTAGTCTTCAACTTCCTCTTCAGGATTTCTATGAGCTCTGCATTTTGTTCCTCTGCATTTGTGTCACTCTGATCTATCAACAAAATAAATAAAATGAAATATAATCTAGATTTCACAATATATCCTACAAGGAAAGTTAAACCAGAGAATTTGTAATTTACACACCTCAGAACTGAAAATATATAATGTAGCACTTCTATTATTTTCTACTGCTTGTAGGGATGAAATGAGAGTAGAAACCATATTTGATAATTGAAGGTAACAATTAGTTTTGTAGGTTAAACAATGTTTTTTGATTTAAAAGTTTCCAGACATAAGATTAAGCAATTTAAATTTAAAGCATTGCTAAAGTTGTTTATCCCACATCTTCCTACTTAAAATGGTTTCTGGTCCACATGTCTCCACATTGCCTAAACACTGTTAAAAAGTTGCTCTAGAATTTGTTGATGTCCATAAGTGAATCTTTTCTTCTGTTTGCTGGTCATGGTTAATGTATCTTGTCAGTCCTCCTCCCTTGCCCCAGTGCTTGCCATTGCAAGAGGATGTGCCCCAATATCTTTGGTGATTTCTGACCTATAAGCTCTGAGAAATCTTACCTTGAAAGATTCATCTAATAATTTTTGCTTCCAGCTTGCTTTCACCACAGCCACTCATGGTTGTTCTGAAGATTTTCAGCTTTTAAATACTATACGTTTCCACAAAAATACAGAAGGAACACTTACAATTCATCCTATAAGGTCAACATTGCCTTGAAAACAAGGCCAAATTAAGATAACACAAGCAAAGAAGTCTACAGATACAAATCCCTCATGAATATAGATGTAAAAATCAGGAAGAAACTATTAGCTTACTAAATCCAGAAATATGTAACAGGAATTATGCATTACAACCAACTAGGATTAATCCTAGGAATTTTAGTTTAACCTTTGAATTCAATTTAATTTAATACACCAGTTAATACAATAAAAGTCAAAAATCACAATTGTCTAAATACAGAGAAAAAGTGCTTTATAACATTTAACATGCATTTATTAGAAAAACTCTCAACAAGCTTGAACTAGAAAACGTTCTGACTTCATAAAGGACTCTATGAGAAACTTACATCTAACTTAATGGTGAAAGACTAAAGGTCTTCTGTTAATATCAAGAAGAAGTCAAGAATGTCTACTGTTGTCATTCCTGTTCAACTTTGCATCACAAGTTCCAGTCACTGCAATCAGCACTGATAATCATCAGCAGAATAAAGTATAGTCAGATTGGAAATGAAATATTAAAAGATAAAAGAAGATTATCAGATAAATCTAGTTTGTATATTTTTGCCAATTGTTTCAGGTTATGTAATAAAATATATTCAGTGCACAGAATATGGAAGACCAAACAATAATTATGAAGAAAAAATATTTCATATTTAGAAGGCATAGAGTGAGTCAAAGTTAACATTTTGGCAGACTCATACAGAATCTTTTTGCATGTTTAATATTGTACCATATGTGCAACTCTTTCATGTATACTAATACAAAATATAGAAATAATCTAAATACTAATTTAATTCAAATGTTTTCTATTGTTGAACACTTTAGCTTTCAATGCTACTTCTATATATTACATAATCAATCCATTTTAAATACATTTCTCTCACTTTGGATTAATTCCTGAAGGATATTTCTATCATAGGAATGACTAGAAATATTTCTATAATAGGAATGACTATAATAGAAATGACTAAATAAATAACATTTCTCTCACTTTGGATCAATTCCTGAATTATATTTCTATAATAGGAATGGCTAGAAATAAGGCATATATGGCACTTATTATATTAAAACACTATTGATTGTCAATCATTTAATTTTTTTTGATCTGTGTATCTACTAACAATATTTGATAGTACTGATACCATTATACAACATCCAGTATTATGTATGAATTAATTTTTAATAATTAAACATACAACATTGATATTATGGTATTAATTTGTTGACTGATAAGGTCTAAGTTTTAAGATATATGTATTAGGTATTTGTATATTTCAATTTTTTTATTATGAAATAACAAATAGAGAAGTATATAAAAGAGATTGTAATATTTAAGAAATTATAAATTAAACACCTGTGTAACCGTTGTGTGAGTCAGGTCAAGATAAATTACCAGCCATTAAAGAAATTTTTCACAAAAACTCCATCTCTACCACCTAAGAATAACAAATAAATTGACTACTTTGGTAATCAATTTTTTAAAACTTTTCTTTATTTTACTATTGCATGTTGTGATATTAATCACAAAACCTAGTTTTTGTATGTTTTGGCGGGAACTCAATTGACTGAGACAGTATAGTATACAATCTTTTATATTTGAGCTTCTCTAATAATCATTATATTTCTGGAATTCATCCATGTGTAATGGTATAGTTTATTTTTATTTCTGTGTGTATTCTCCTATATGTATACATTATTTTATCTGTTTTTACTGTTTATGGGTCTCTTAACAGTTCCCAGCTCTTGATTATTACAAATAATGATGCTATGATCATTATTTTAAATATCTCTCAGTGTATAAGCACACGCATTTTTGTTTATTATATATCTAGATGTGGAGTTGTGTAGTAGGAACAGCTGTGTATGCTCATCTTCAGTAGATAATGCCAAATATTTCTACAGAGTGAATGTATTGATTCTTCTACCACCAGCAATATGAAGGAGCTTCCCATGTTCTACATTCTTGCTAAGTCTTATCTTGTCTATTTTTTTTTAGCCATTCTTTGGATATTAATGCTATTACATTTTACTATAATCTATGTCTCATGGCCTTGTACTTATTGACCAATGGCTATTATTTTTGTCCTCTTTTATGAAATACCAATATGTCATTTTCCCACTTTTTTGTTGATGTGTAAGAGTTCTTGTGTATCCTAAATATATAATCTTTGTTTTATGTGATGTAAAGATCTTTCCCCATTCAGTGGCCTTTATTTTCTATTTCTGAATGATGTCTTTTGATGTTAAAACACAGTCAAATGCACAAGATTTTGACGTTAGGATCTTTTTATTGCGTTCACTTAAAACATTTTTTTCATGTAAGTACTTTCATTTAAATTGGAAAAGTCTTGTTGTTTCATCATTCTTATTACATTAAGAATGTCTTTAACTATTATACCAGGGATCTAGAGCTTAAATGCACTGATATAACTTTGGATTGCCTGATTTTGTACAAATATGTTTTACCTTCTGCTAGTCCATTTTTAGCAGCAATATATAATTACCTAAGTTTTGATTTCACAACTAATTAGTCAAAGTCTTTGCAATGAGCCTTGTTGGTGGGGGTTATTTATAGTTAGATCGGGGAAAGAAAGATTGGTTGGATTTTATTTGTGAAAATTGTTCTCAGGTTATCAGCACACATTGAAACAAGTTAGACTACCTTGTTTGTGCTGCAGTCGCATGAAAGAATAAACCACTCAGTTATATTCACACTCCTGCTCTATAATCAATGCACTCTATAATGAGTACAGACAGCAGTGTAAATATCACGCTGAAACACATGTCAAGGTAAACAATTCTTAAAAACACCCATTTTTCTCTAATATGTTACTATAGGAACTAAAATTGGATGTCACCCTGATGCCTATAAATAGATCATTTTTGAATTCAAAGGTCTATGCCTGAAGAAGCCATTAGTTCTCAATCCTGGACAAATCATGCTGGATCATGAATAGGGGTCTATTGATAAATTGATCTGGTTATTGTATTTTAGTGTCTAAAAACTATTAAAACAACATTATCAGGTTTGTAATTAAACATCTCTTTATTCAAGCACATGGTGAAGAAGTCATCTTGGTTTTCAGTCAAGAACATGGATGTGAATTAATTCATTTATTCATTCATCATCAAATATTCATTAAATGCCAAGTCAATACTCACTGCAGTTACTATGCTGTACATGAGGGTTCCTTCCAAAGCATCTAGTATTGCCTTTAAGAATCTGTTAGTTTGCTATGAATATGTCTTTTATGCTGGGAAACTCTATTCTCAATAACCTGCCAGCAATTTTGCATGTGCATGTGTGTATGTACTTCCTGATGAGGTCTTGTCTGTGTGTGTCTCAAGATAACAACAAAGATTAAATTAATAATTGATGTCAAGTCTCTGGTTAACTTACATAATAAAACTCAGTATAGGAATTCATTTGTTTTTAAAAGTAATTTTATAATATTTTCATTTTTCAAGTAAAACCGCCAGCTTTTTTACAAATCAGAAGACATAGGATAACTATTAAATATTGTAAAGCCATTAGACAAATTAAGTATTTAAAAACAAATCATGACATCTATTTCCAGGCAGGCACATTTGTTATTTTATGTTTTCATAACATTATTATAATATCTATACCAGATGACTTCTTGATAATGTGCACTACAAGTTTTTGTGAATTTGTGTGTGTGTAGTAGTAGTACTAGCAATAGTAATAGCATTTAATCAATAGTTGAAGGTAGAAAACCTTAAATTTAGATATTCATTCACATTATTGGGTTCTTTCCTTTCAAATACTGAATTTTACTTTCCTTTAAAAATATTAACACAATCTAATATAAAATGCTAACAAATAATTTTAAATCAAGAAGTGACAACTTGATTAAATTTAAAGGCAAATTTATGATGTATATTAGTATTAACAGAACTTGAGTTGTAATGTTGGCTCTATAATTGTGTACCTTACCTCTGGCTGAAATAATATGTAGACAGGGATTACTAATGTTAGGTGAGACTATAAGTTTATGAAATGTTTAGGATTAACACAAAGTGAAACAAAACGCTATAGAAGAGGCCCATGGAAATGAGAGGCCATGTAGTTTAACCTTTAATATCTTTATGGCAATCCCTTGATTATAAATAAATGCACAGGGAATTATAAGACTGGAAACACAAAATATTGTTAATATTGTACTGAGATTTCTAAATATATGAGAGTAAAACAGAATTATTAAGAATTTATTCATTATATATTATCATGCTAGCAAACGAGTGGCTGCTCAACTTCCAGGTATGTGTGAATAACCTAGGCTGTTTATTAAAACTGCTGTTTTGCCCCATGTATAAACTTTCTGATTCTATGAGTCTGCAGGAAAGCTTAAGAATCTACAGTACTGATAAGCAAATCAGGTAATTGTTACAAAAAACAAGCAAGTTTTTAAAGATACTACTTTACCCAGGGGAAGTTAGAAGCTGTAAAACTCTAGTTTCAAAAAAGGCAGTAGGGACAGGCTAATAAATCTATTTATGAAGGACTTAGGTAGATTCTGCATTTCTAAATTTGTTGCCAACAACTTAGGAAATTTGGAAATGTTGACTTACAAGCTAAATCTTTAACATCAATATCAACTTACTCTAAAAACTGTTTACAATCAACATGAAATCATTCAAAATACTTTCCCTGAATACAAATAATGAACTTATGATCTACCTTAGAAAATTATTTTTCTTAGAAATTTTTACACCCAGTCATCTGCCCTGTTACTGTATCTTACATCCCTTGTAACATGAGCAAAGCCATCAACATACCTCGATTGAATTACTGAAATATCCTCCTGTACTTTTTGTCTTCTGTTTGCACTGGTTATAGTAAGTACCATGAGTAGGGCAGGAGAGGGCTACCCCCACCAAGAATGTCAGGTGAACATCAGGTGATGGTCAGGCAGTTGTTAAGCTGTCTCTCTAAAATAATAATTGGTCACAGCTGGTGCCAGGGAAAGGCAGTCTCCCAACAGATAGAAAAACCTGAAACTAGTGATCAGCAGCTTTCTATTTAGAAGGCAAGGTTAATGGTACAGGGTAAGACTGGCTCATTCCAGAACCCCAAGGGTGAACAGTTGGCCCACCATTCACTCTGGTGTGTCCTTTGTTCTCAAGTAGGTAATTGTGACGAAATGATAAAAAAGTTAAGAGTAAATGGTAAGACTGGTTTATTCCAGAACCCTAAGTATGAATGACAGATGCCATATTCAGGATAGTAGAAGAGTGAAAGGGGAGTTATTCTTTTTCCTTATTTTTCCCTCCTCTGTTCTCTCCTTGTAGATGGGTAATGACATGTCCATACCACAGGACATGTACCTCAGATGCATACCCCAAAGCTGGGAAGTTTGATTCCTCCAAATCTTAAAACAAAAAGCTAGTTTTCCTTTGTAATACTGTTTGACTTAAAAAAGAACGGGGAGAATATTATAGAAGTTGGCCTTAGAACCCAGTGAAAATCCTCAAATTAGCCTCCTCAGTCTTTTATAACTGAGATTAGCACAAGGAGAACAGGACTAAGAAAAAAAAAAATGAAGAGACAAGAGGCAGGCTCAACAATTGGCTGGTTTACAAGCTTTCCAGCTCCCGAGGATACTCTGCATGTGGCAAGTCAACTTATAACTTCTCTTTTTGGGATAAAGAGCTGCCTATCCTTTGCTAGTCTTCTTCTCTGAGCAATTCTCCTTCAACTCCTGTTCAGTAATGGGGACAAATGTCACCTCCTGCAAGATGGGTGCCTACTTTACTCAACCTCTGAATTCATCTTTCCCTCCAGCCCTATTTCTCCTGTGAAAGCTACCTAAATCTTTAATGCATAACTTTAACCTGAACAGTCCTACTTCAGGGGTGTAGAAATAGCGTGTAACTAAAATAGAATATGGTTTTGGCAAAATAGTATAAGAAGGCATGGGAATGTGAATTATTTTTGCCTAGTTTAGAATGTTAAAGTATTGTTTTAAGTTAGGATGAAGATAGAAGTTTAAACAATTTGTGGAAGGTTTGTGAAAAATTAATCCTATAAAAAATTCTGTGTCTCTTATAATTCTGAATGACTCAGTATGTGTTATTAATAATAATTACAATTGTTATGTTAAATTATTGTGTATCACAGAGGTAACAAATTTCCTTTCAATTGTGTTTTTGACTGTGGCTGATCTAAGATGTTTTGTCATCGATGGACATTTGTTGTCTTATTTTGATTCTTTTTAAAAGGTGGTTTTATAATGAGTTATAGGACTCTAACAAGTGCTGTTAAATGCAGGTTTTTCTGATAATTCTAGTTACTGGGTAGTGTGACATTAGAATAGAGGAAAAAATTTTCAGGACTCTCATGGAGAGCTGAAAATGTTCATGAATGTTAAGTAGAACAGGTGTTAACTGTATTGGCTGAACTAGTAAAAGATCAAAATTATCCTTTTATGCCTTTTTGCTTAAAACATTGCTAATACTTTGTTTTCCAAAGCCAAGAAAACTGTTCTTTTGTTCTTTTGGACTATGCACAGCTTGTAACAATTTAGAAAAGTATACTCCTAAAAATAAAATTTGAAGCATATTTCTACCAGATTTCTCAAAAATTTTGAAACTATGAGTATTCCTAACTTATAGCAATAAAGTTACTTGCAGAAGTGTAAGAAGAATGTTTATTTTTTAATTTAATTTTTTGCAACAGGACATAATTAAAGAAACTGGTTATTTTACCAAAACTTTAACTTGAATGCTCTTCTTTAAGAGATCAGTTTCAACTTATAGAGCTAATAAAAGCCCCTTGGAAAAACTGTCCTTATACAATCTCTTTACAGGATTTGTTCTTATGGCAAGTAAAGATGTTACTTTCTGACAGGCCCAGGAGCCCCATGCTATCTTGGGACCTTGAGAGGAGAGACATTTACCCAACTCATACAGATATTTGATGGCATAAACTCATGGCTAGGCTTAAGGTGTTAAAAAGTTCTTATCTGAGATTCCTTATGAAATGAAGTTTCATCAAAGCCCATTTAAAAATAAATGTATATGTTAAATAATTACTATTGCTGTGGTTTGTGGAAATAATTGGGCCAAATATAGTATCTCTAAAGTTTGTTTTGCAAACAAATTAGTCGCATCATGATTTGTTTTTAATAAAAATGAGCATTGTCAGGGGGAAAAATTATGTTTGAAGAACTATTATGCTAATAACACCTGCTGTTAGATTGTATACTTATCATTTGTTTTTGAACTTCTGTCTGCAATTTAGATTAACCTTGCTTATTCCTGTCAACTAATTAGTGATCTCTGGCTGCAGCTGAGAAGAAACAAGAGAGATGGATAATGTAACAATCTGGATCAATATTCTAAATCTGAGCACATATTGGAATCAACTAGCAACCTTATGCACCTAAGTCTTAGCAGGCATGACTATAGCCACTGTCTACCTGGGCATGTCAGCAGTCTTGAGATTTTTTGTTTTTTTGAGCTGTCCTTACCACTTTATTTCATTTTGACATCTCTACTTATCTTAAAACCCAAGGGGCCTTCTATATTTGTGGCTCCTTGTATCTCCCCACTAACTGGATTGTAACTTGTACCATAGGCTATGTATCCCTGGATGTTTTCAAAGTCCCTGGCAATCTCTCTCTTCCAGTAGCAATTCCATCTTGCTCAGCATGAAGAGTGCTATCCAATTAATTTTCCTTCTCATGGGATTTGGCATTATACTTGGTCCAGGAACCAGGATTGTTGGAATCACAAAATCTTCCTCAACCTGTAGCCAGCTCTCAAAGAAAATACTCAAAAATATTGATGCCATGGCTAAAACCTTAACAACTGTGCAAGAAAAAATGGACTCCTTAGCAGGTGTAGTCTTCCAAAGTCATTGAGGACTAGATATGTTAATGGCAGCACAGAGAAGAATTTGTTTATCCCTAGATGAAAAATGTTGCCTTTGGGTAAATCGATCAGGAAAAGTACAAGAAAATGTCAGATAATTCCCAAACTAAGCCACTTCTAGTTTATGGGAACAAGTCTACCAGAGTTAGTTAAATTGGGAAGGAAGCTGAAAATGGTTCTGCTGCGTTCTTCCCTTTTTAGGATCACTTGTTAGTCTCATCCTTTTGGTCTTTTTTGGTCCATGTCTTCTAAATCAACCCAATTTGTCTCCTCTCGCCTTCAGGCCATCAAGCTCTAGATGATCCTTAGTGTGAATATTGAGACCCTTGACTCCCAGTATTCAAGAGTCATTCATCTACAAGGGACCCTAGACTGCCCATCATTGAGACATGGCAGGTGAAGTCCTGCCCCTGTCTCCCTTGGACCTAATCGGATACAGCTTTCATCAACCCATGGAGCAAACCCTGCCCTGAGAGCTAGCAAGAGGCCAAGACCAACAGTATAAGTACAACCATGCTTCTGTCAGCAGGAGGCAGTTATAGTAGACACCTTCATCCATTTTCCCCAAAGAAGTGGGGTCTTTGACCCTGGAGGGGGAAAATGTTATAGTAGGTAGCTAGTCAAGCATAAGCAGGGTAAGAGAGGGTGACCCTCACACCAGGAATGTCAGGTGATCATCAGGTGATGGTCAAGCAGTTGTGAAGCTGCCTGTCTAAAATAATAATTGATTACAGCTGCCAGGAAAAGGCAGTCTCCCATCTCCCACTAGACAGGAAAACCTGAAACTGGTGATAACTTTCCTGATAAGATCTCATGAACTGGATAAGTGGGTTTGAGCATAAACACTAAGAGGCAAAATGGCAGAGTTTAACTGCTATATGATCTTCCCCTACGAACATGACTGGTAAGAGAACACCTCAAGTGAGCATGTGCAAAATTTTGGTAAGCACAAGACACATGTGGCCCCTGTGTGCTGGGAAGCTACTGAGCTTGCAAACAGCCCATCCCAAACGAAGAATCATGAGAGAAGTAACACAAGACCCTGGAAGCATGACAGTGTATAAAACCCCAAGTCAAAAGGTCAAACTGCAAACTTGATTTCTCAAATAACTTGCTTGGCCTTCTTCCCAGTGTACATTACTTCTTTTCATTACTGCTCTAAAGTTTTTTAATAACATTTCACTCCTGCTCTAAAACTTGCCTTGGCCTCTCAGTCAAATGCTTTCTTCTAAAGAGACAATGATTGACATTGCTGCAGACCTGTATAGATTCATCACCAGTAACACACTTAGCTTCATCTTGCACAGGGTAAATAAAATGTGTGAAGGCCAAATAGAAAAGAGAAATGGAAGCAAAGCTTTACTGAAGAAGTTAGCCAAGCATTTGTTTCATTAGGTACCATTATTTCTGATATTTACCAAAAATACTTAAATTGGTGTAAGGTAATTAAATTAGTATAAGTAAACGAGCTCACTTTAAGCATGCTCTGTGTAAATTATTGTATGGATAATTTAAGTAATGATTTTCTGAAAAGAGAGAAAGAGGACATCTGCTTCTCCTATCAATCAGAGTCCACTTTACATTGATATAACTTTCCAAATAATTACTGCTTTAAGGTAACTAAAGCATCACAAAACTGCCTCAGTCCTTTGCTATCGCTTTATATCTTGCTCTTGTTTTAAAAATAGACTTAGCAATTTTGGGCTTGATTTCCTTGGTAGAACTTATTATTAATTGTATTTTTGCTATTTTACTAGATGTCACTTTCACTTTAATAATTAAGCCTGTGATTAACAAAATTTCATCACCAGAGTGTAATGTTTGGAGCTAAAGAACTTAGATCTGTGAAGGATATTAAGTAACATGTGTCACTTCATTGTATTCATGTTACTAAGTAACTATAGAATGATTTTTAGAAGTATAACAAATTGTATACCTTCTGAAGATATGTTTTTATTGATGTTTTGCTTTAGAGATTATATAAATCTTTTGATATTTCTTAGATTGATTTGTTAACATTATTTTGCTCAAGTAATTAAAGTCACAATTCAACAAGCATTTTATCCAAATGGCATAAATTGATTTCAAGAGATAATTGGAATTCTATGGCTCCAATTGATACAGTGTTTACTTGAGTGTCTTATTCTGTGAAAAGAGGTAATTAAATTATGTAGCTCTCTATGGATTTTTAAAAATTTTTTTATTTTTATGAAAGTATTGCTTATATATAGCTTTAAAAGGCAGAGTACTTTAGGGCCTAAAGGAAACAACAACAATAAAACACAGTATCCTGGGCTAAAGTTCACAGTCATGTTTCAAACTCCAGAAGAAACCATTTTCAGTTATTTAAATGTTTTGATATGAACATAGCTACCAAATAAACTTACCAAATAAGTTTACAACGCTATTTCTTTATTTTACCCTACATACATGACCTATTGTATTCTGCTATTGAAGGGTTAAATTCCCTTAAATTTCTTGCTGAGAAAAGATCGCTGGAGATAAGTTTCTGAAATATTGAAAATCAGAAAACAAATCTCAAAGCATTCTGTCTTCACACTTGATTGGTAGGGTGGCTGGATTTAGACTTTTCAATCACAAATACATTTTTCTTAGATTTTTAAAAGGCATTACTCATTAGACTTCCAGCTTTTTTGCTGCTATGAAGAATTCTCATGTCATTTTCATTCTGGTCCTTCATGTACAAAGTTGAATTATTTTACTCTTACTTTGGAATATTTGGGGATTTTTAAAAATCCCTCTTATTTTGCTATCTCACAAATGGTGTGTTCTTTGTGTGTATGTGTATTTCCTCATTTATTGCTCTGAATATATGACCCACATTTTAATGTAAAAACTTATTTTCTTTAATTCTGGAATTCTATTTTTATGTAATTATACTCTCCAATTGTCTCTTTATTCCTTTTCTGTGACTTATGTTGGTTGACCTAGCTGTATTATCTAATTTATTATTATTTTTCTCTTATTCTCTAATTGTCTTTTGCTATTTTTAATGTAATATTTACTCAATTCATTTTAAAAAATAGTTTTGATTCAATAATTTTTTTACATTTCCAAATACCTTTTATTATCTTAATTTTTAAAAACAAATAAGCTGTTCTTGTATTAGTGCAAGATATATTTTTATTTTTCAAATCTAACCATCTATTTTTATTGCTATTGATTTATTCTCTTCGTATTTTAAAATTTTTATGTTTTTCCCTTCTATGTTAGAAGTTTTGTCAAGTATATCTTGATCTTTTGTTTACTGAGGTGTCTCCAGTTACTAAAACAGTGCTTGGGTCAACAAATATCTGGTGAATGAATAAATGGCTGAACATCTGGCAATCTTTCTTATTTCAAAAGGAGATACTGAAAATCTAAACTAATTCCTATGAGCATGAGATGACCCTGTCGACATCTCAGTTTTGCTGTGGAGTGGTCAAAAAGAGAGAGAGCTGGGCCACTTTGTTTGATGACCCTCAAACATAAGCATCTGTGCACTGTTGTTGCGGGAGCCTGTTCTCAAAAGGGATCTCTAAATCTCTGATTTGATGGGAGTGGGGGTAGGTAATTCTGCCTTCTAGAATCTATAACCCTGAGTGAGGACAGTATGGTAGAGGGTCTTCCTTCCTATTATTCAGACTTTTACTTCCAGTATTTTTAGGATGGTGACCCTGATGTGCTGTACAGGATGCCTTTCCCTAAATATAGTATCTCTGGTTCACTTTCTTCAGGGAGTAAAATTCCATTTCCTGTTGGGCTGCAGTGAAGTAATTTTTACTACAGGTTGGGTGAGAGAGGAGATCTAGTAATTACACTGCTTATTACTTCCACTTTCAACTAATCCTTATACAAATTTCAGTGCCACTTCTCAACCTATCCTCATAGCAGGTTGCAAGATTTAGCATAAAAATTAGAGGATGCTCAGTCCTATGTGAATTTCAGATAGACTGATTGTGTTTCAGCGTAAGTGTAACCCATGCAATTATAATATACTAAATAAATGTTCTTTGATTTTCAAATGTAATTGTGTGTCTTCTCTTTTACCTGGCAACCCTACAAGAGGCTCTAGTTGCCTGCAGTTTCAATCTTTTCTTGATTGTTTTTGTGATGCTTTGAATTAAATTTGATTAGCCATCTCTTAACCCAGCATCTGGATTTCAGCTTTTTCCACTATGCAAATGATAGTATAGTCATTCATACTCTTTCCATCTTCTAAAATATTGTTGATGTATTTCACCTGCTTTTTTTTAATCTCTATTTTCTATACTTTAGAGAATATACATCTTCTTATTTATTTGCTGTCTTTTTGTTGGAATTTTTGGAGAGAGTGATGACAAAAAAATGTTTCATATGACAACATGAACTGGCAGTCTTTGTAATTATTATTGTTGTTATTATTACTGTTATTTTTTCAGATGGAGTCTTGCTCTGTCACCCAGGCTGGAGTGCAGTGGTGTAATCTAGGCTCATTGCAACCTCTGCCTCCCAGGTTCAAGTGATTCTACTGCCTCAGCCTCCCAAGTAGCTGGGACTACAGGCACATGGCACCACACCCGGCTAATTGTTTTGTATTTTTTAGTAAAGACGGGGTTTCACCCTGTTAGCCAGCATGGTCTCGATCTCCTGACCTCATGATCTGCCCACCTCAGCCTCCCAGAGTGTAGGGATTACAGGCATGAGCCACCACCCCCGGCTGTAATTATTTTTAAAATGTGAGATTTTGTTTCTAAGATGTTCCTTCACATACAATTTTGCATTCTCTGGAATAGTTGTCTAATAGTAAATGAATAAAGAAAACTAACATTTTACAGTGTTAAGGGTTTTCGTTAATGCATATTGTAAAATAATTACAGCCTATGGAAAGCTTGCATTCATATCCAATTAAACTATTTGAAGTAAATAATCAAATACTTACAATTGATGAAGTTGTTTAAGTGAGTTTGATATGGATCACAAAATTACATGGTGTATATGTGAGGACAATAGAAATAGTTTTCATGTGCATTCTGCTTGTCACAAAAATAAGGATGCCATCAATAGTTTCAAACTTAAACAAAGTCATGATGGATTTCACATGCCAAAAAGATCTTAACAACAGAATCAGCTTCTCACATATTTGCACCTAATAAACTCAAATATACCTAAGCATTTTTAGTAAATTAAATGGAGAGATAGTTTTATTTGCCTCAAGGAGACATTACAGTACATGCTCCAAAAGATAAATGACAGGACTTGAAACACAGCATAAGACTGAGCATTTGTCAAATCAAAATTGAAGGCAACAGACGGTAAATTGGATTTTCTGTCACAGTAACATGTAGTTCACTTTCTATCAATGTAACAAATATTATAATATTTACTTATTTGTTTTTGCTGCTGGAATTTTAAAAATAAGGGGGGTCTCTATTGTTGTACCACAATTCACTGTTAAGCATTCCAAGTTTGTTTCTTAAGGATATATTAGCCATCAACCATCATCTCAAATGCAGAATAAATAGCACTATCAGTGCTCAATTCAGGTTCAAAGGATACTGAATTATGTGATGTTGAGCCTGCTAGAGGTACTAATCATCTCTCCAAGACCAACTGTTCTCAGTTTCAAATATGGATACAATTTGAGTATTTTATTATATCACTTTTTCTGCAGACACTAAAGAATAAATGTAAAAATAAGGAAGAGAATAACACAGCCATTTAAATCAAATTACAGAATGTATCTTGTAACTCTGATGACATAAAAAAAAATCCATAAAGTTAAATTAAAATGCTTTTTCCTCAGGAATTTTATGAAATACATATAATTTTTTTTTGGTTTTTGATAAAGAGATGCTAATTGCTTTCTGATCAGTGATGGAAAACATTTAATAATTCTCAGCACTTCTAGGAAGAAAAAAATGCAGTTTTCCCGGGATAGTGTTCTGAAGCTATTGTGAAGAATTTGATATGAAAAACTATAAAAAATGAAATAGTTCTAGTGCCAAAAGCTAGAAGCACAATTTGTATGGGTTATTTGTGTTTTTATTTTTATTTGTTTTATTTATTTTCAAGTTTACAATCATGCAAAGGCATCATCTGGAGAAACTGTTCATTGAGAACATTCTGCTTTAATTTTCAGTACAGTAATCAATAAATTCCATGAGATGTTTAACACTTTGCTGTAAGATAGACTTTGTGGTAGATGACGTTGTCCAACGGTAGGCTTACGTAAGTGGTCTGAGCATGTTTAATGTAGTCTGGGCTAACAGTAATGTTCAGGAGGTTAGGTGTGTTAAACTTAATCTAACATTTTCAGCTTATGACGAGTTTCTCAGAATATAACCCCATTGTAAGTTGAGCAGCATCTGTACTTTTAACATCATGTGAATTCAAAATAAGCATCATTTATTTGTTGAGCTTCTACTATACTTTCAAGTCTAAACCATCTGCTAGTCATTTAGTATCATTTTATATAACGCTCACATTTCTGCACACATGGTAGATAACTTTTACTGCCATTTTGCAGACCAGAACAAAGTTTGAGAAGATAATTAGCATATCAATGTTTAGCCATTAATAACTGCCACAGAAGGAGTTTGAGGCCATGACAGACTGGCTTGAAATGCATGCTTCTCTATTACAGTACATCAAGTCACATGTAGAATACGGTTCAATCATCTATTCTTTTAGTTTTAAAACGGACAAACATAAGTATTTAAATGTTCACCTGCTACAAAATTGATAAGGATATTTTTGTATTTATCTGAAAGCCTTTTAGATAGTGTTTATAATGTTTGGAATATTGAGATGTTTTAAACAACCCTGAAAATAATAAATTTATCCATTAATTGAAGAGCTAATCTTAACATGGAAGAAGCAGATAAATATTAGATAGACAGCTAAATAGATAGATGATAGATAGATAGATAGATAGATAGATACAAACAAAGTAAGATATTTAGAGTGACTATGATGACTCAGAGACAAATATTTTCATGAAATAAAATTGCCCCTATGATGCCTCTTCCAGAGATGTTAAATGAAGTTTTAAAGTACTTTACAGTATTAATTACTTTTAACATTACTTTTGAATATGACATCATTTTGTGACCAACTAAGAGGAGACACAGATTTAATAGGGTAATATTGAATACTTACTAGATACCAAGCGTGATCTTACATGTTAGGAATAGAAAGGTAAAACAAAAACCAAACAACATAAGCCGTTCCTTCATGAAGATTTCAGTTTAGTGGGGGAGGAATACAAAAATCAAATAATGATGCAAATAACAATTGAGTCACAATTTTTATAAGGGCTATGGAGGAAAGCTAACATTTTAAGTAAAGGTGATGGGAAGAGATATTTTGAATTAAGGAGGCAAAAGCTATCTTGAGGATTGACACTTAAGTGTAGAACTAGAAGAGTACAGAGTTACAGAGTAAGAGTACAGAGGAAACTGAGAAAGTTACTGAGACAGAAGACTGAAGGAAAAGTAAGTGTGGGGGTAGTATAAGCATCAAAAGGGAATATGCTAAGAAATAAGACTGCTCAGGTAGAAAAATGTCAAATCCAGCAAAGCCTAGAATTTACATATGCACAAACTTTCCTCCTCTTCTACCTACCATTTGCAAAATATTACTCTGAGCGCTAGAAATATAACATTGATCATAACAGAGTCACTGTCTTCATGAAGCTTCTATTCCAGTGGAAGGAAAAAGGTACCCAATAAAATTATCTGTCTCTTTCTCTTTCATAATCAAACAAGATTGGAGCAGTGAATAATAGACAGCTTCACAGATGAAGCCAAGTGTGACATTTAGATATTTATTGGGATTTTGAATATTATTTCAATTCTGATGAGAAAACTTTAGATGGTTGACTTTAGAAAATTCATGTGATGTAATTAAAATTGCATTTTAGGTTAATTACAATTTTAGGTTAATTGCTAAGTAAAAAAAAGCATCTAGGGGCTAGGGTTAAAGCAAAGAGAGTAACCATGAGGCTCTTTTAATTGTGGAGAGAGGGGCAGTGTTGGATTGGTCTATTATAACAGTGTAGAAAGTTAAGTGGTGAGAAATTGATGGACTCAGGATATATATTTTAATGAAACCTGATATAATTTTATTATAAATTAAATGTGGAGTATGGCAGAATATTTATTAAAAAAACTTGGCTGTGATTGGGAATATCAAATTATGGCAGTAATTATGAATGGATTTGTGATTATTGTTATTTTATTTTATTTTAGAGGAGCACTAATAAACATATCTGGTGAGAAGGATTCCCAGAGAAAATTAAAAAAATAAAATTTCAAGAAAAGAAGGGAGATAATTGTATGTAACAGCAGAATCACTGAGAAAGTGGGACAACCCATTAAAAATTGATGAAGTTAATCTTAAATAATAGCAAGGCAGTTCATTTTTTAAAAAAAAATTCAAGAGAGGCAGAATACATATGTGTATGGGCATACCAATAGTAGGAGGAGGCAAAGGTAACATATTGATTATTTGATCTCTTTTTGAATTTCTAAGCAAGGTCATCAGCTGAAAAATGGGTGCAAGTGGTGCTAGAAGTTGAAAGCAAGAAACAATATGAAAACCATGGTTTGGTATAGGGGAGAGTAAATTTGCTAGTGGCACAAAATAAATTTTCTATTAAAATATCAGGAATTTTTTTTCTGAGCTGACTAACAGCAAAACATCTATTTCCCATCTAAGTTTAAATTCATATTTTTAATTTTAAAACTGCCATCCCCATATGTAACAGTAGTTACATGGGGCCATTGAGCATTTAAAATGTTACTATTTTGTGTTATATGCTTTTGTCTCTCTGTGTGTGTGTGTGTGTGTGTGTGTGTGTGTATACACATTTGCATACTTTGTGTTTTAAGGACAGAGAGGATTCAGTTATCAGGCACATTGTATTCATATTGCATTATATTCATGTTATTTATGGGAGATTATTGTGAATCAGTGTAAAATTTTAGAGACAACATGTGAGGAGATCAGTGATTTAGAAATCCGAAACACACACATCCACACACAGGCACTAGAAAGGAAGAAATACAGACATTGATAAATTTATTGAGTGCTTTACAATGTGTAGGGTGCTTTAAGTAGCATGTTCCATTTATAGTCATAACTCTTGAAATAAGCATTGTTATTCCCCTTTTTAAAAAGGATGTAAAAGCTGAAGTTAATTAAGGAGCATAGTGCCAAGAAAGTGGCAAGTCCAACAGTCAAAACCAGTTTTGTCTTCTTTCAAAGATTGAATGCTTTTTAACTATTACACAAAGCAAAATTATTTTCCATAAAAAAGAGTTAAGGATTTTTAGAAGGGAAAGTTTTCTGGAAACAAGCCTCTCCTAAATCCCAGGGTACCTCATGAATCAAGTATATAGGTCTCACTTGGGGGCCCCAAAGTTTTTCCTGTATTACCTAATCCCATGTTTTCCTGTGACCTCTATTATAGAGTTAACAAAATACAAAAACCTTAGGAATAACATCCTCACGTTGGAGGAATAAAATTTTACCTACTTATATCCCTCCAACAACAGCATTTTAGCAGCAAACCATAGACAAATGTGTCTTTGTGAGAGCTTTGGTATCCAGATAAGAGGCTGCAAAAACCCTGGTGAAGCCCAAGACCAAATAAAATTGTTTTGAGAAGGTGTGCCTAGGTGCCAGGCTTACTGGCTGTGGTCCCAGCTACAGACCCAGAAACAGCCATGTCCCCCTGTGGACTTGGTTACAGTCCCATTTGGACTTGGTCCTGTCACCAACACCATCTATCCCAGGATCTAGAAGGAGCTGCACCTGGCCATGCCTCTGGCATAAGACCTACTGACCTCAGGACCAGCTGTAGACCCTGATGCAGCCTGTGACGTGGCTCAGACTTCATAGCAGTTCAGAAACATGTTTCTTGGCCATGCATGGACCAATGAAATACAAGCCTACCTTTTTCCATGAAGACAGGCAACTGACCTTGGTCCAGCTGCATATCCTAAAATGAGCCTGTTACTGAGTTCCAGCCCCTCTCAGACATGGTCAAAGGGCAGTCCTGCCTGCCCAGCAACTTAGTGGGAGACATGGCTGTTTGTGTTATCAAAGGTAGACTACAGCCTCAGTATGACTGCGGATCCTGAAGTGACCATATGACTTAGTTTTGCCTTCAATCATCTGTACCACTGGAAAGGTCTCATTTGCCCAGTGGGAGATTTCCCAGGGACCTGTTGGAGGCTACACTTGCCCATAGACTTGGTAATAAACCCTACCATCTGTGAACCCAATTGCAGATCATGAGGTAAACCCTTATCCAGTGCCAGAACCACTGACCAAGATGAATGAGACACTCCTGTCTGTCCAAAGACCAGACAGAATCCACACTCACCCAAGCACTTGGTAACATATGAACCATGGACCCTATTGCAGACCAAGGAGCAGCTATATGACTTGGTTTCAATGCTAATTGATTGCAATCCTTAAGGACACAACAGGAGGTTATTACCTGCTGACACCAGTCTGTAAAGAGTAGAAGAGGTGATTGTTCCTTTTAATGCATAGACATTAGTACAAGGCTACATAGATCATAAAGAACTGGGCAAACAAGACACCACCAATGGAAATTAATATGGCTTCAATAAATGATCCCAAAGAAATGAATATCTATAAATTGCCTGAGAAATAATTAAAAATAATCATCCAAAGGAAGGTCAAGAAAATGTAAGAGAACACATATAGACAACTAAATAAAACCTCAAAGATAATATATGGACAAAATGAGAAGCTTAATAAACATTTAGAAACCATAAAAAAGGATCATCAAATGTCCTAAAGATGAAGAATATAATAACAGAACTGAAAAATTCGGCAAAGAGCTTTGACAGCAGGCTGAATCATGCAGAAGAATAACTGGCAAACTTGAAAACAGGCCACTAGGGATTGCCAAGTTAGAAGAAAAAAATATTAAAGTGTAAAGAAAGCATATAGGACCAATGGTATACCATTATATATATTTAAAAAAGTATATACATTATTGGAAATCCAGAGAAGAGAGAAGGGGGGAGGGGGAAAGACTAAGACCTTCCAAATTTGGGGAGGGATATAACATACAGACTCACAAATCTCAAGGGATCTCAGGAAATATCAATACAAACATCACCAGGGTATAAATTATTAACAAATTGTCAAAAGTGAAAGACAAAGAGAATCATTAAAGCAGCAAGAGAAAAGAGTGTGGTCACATTCAAATTAATTGCTGTCATATAAGGCTACTGGTGGACTTCTCAGCAGACAGCTTGCCAGCCAGGAGGGAGTGGAATTATATATTCAAAGTACTTAAATTAAAAAAAAAAACTGTCGACTAAGATTACTACACCCAGTAATTCTACCATTTGGAAATTAAGAAGAAGTAAAAAACATTCCCAGTCAAACAAAATCTGAGGAAGCTAATTACAACTAGATCAGCCTTACCAAAAAATGTCAAAGGGAGTTCTTCAAGTTAAAATAAAAGAACAGTAAGTATCAACATGAACATATAAGAAAATATAAAGCTTGCTGTTAAAGGTAAATATAGAGTTAAATTCAGATTACTCTACTATTACAATGGTAGTAAGTAAATTATTTTAACTCTAGTATAAAAGTTAAAAGACAAATTTATTAAAAATAACTATAGCTTCAATAATTAGTTAATGGATACATAATTTTAAAAGATATAAATGGTAACAATAATAGCATATATGTGGTAGGGAGACGTACAAGTGGAGTTTTTGTATGTGATTAAACTTATGTTGTTATCAGCTTAAAATAGACTATTACTGTAAGATTTTTTTCATGTAAGCTTCATGGTAACCATGAAGAAAAAAGCTTCCAGTATATACATAGAAGATAAATAGAAAAGAATTTAAATATACAAACAAAAATGCAAGCAAATAACACAGAAATCAAGAGAGAAAGAAAGGAACAAAGAACTACAAAATAGTTTAAAAAATTAAAATGTAAATTGAATAAATTTTTTCAATCAAAAGGTACAGAGTGTCTGAATAGATAAAAATCAAAATAAACATGATAGAATAATATACTCCACCCAAGAGGCTTGTTTTAGCATTAAAGGCACACATGAAACTGAAAGTGAAGGAAATTAAAAATATATTTTATGCAAATAGAAACATATAGAGAACAGGAATAGTTATATCAGACAAAATAAACAAGTCAAAAACTATAAAAACAGACGAAGTCATTTTGTCATAATTAGGATTCAATTAATTAAAAGGATTTAACAGTTGTAAACCTGCAAGAGCCTAATATCAGAGAACTTAAGTGTATCAAGTAAATATTAGTAGAACACAAGGGAGAGATATATAAGAATAAAATAACAGCAGGTGACATCCATACTCCAATTTTAGCTATGGACAGATCATGGAGATAGAAAAGCAATAAGGAAACATTGGACATGAATTACACTTTAGATAAATAGAACTTACAGACATATATATGATATTACATATAGCAGCAACAGAACACACTTTCTTCTCTAGCTCACATAGAGAATCCTCAAGGATAGATCACATTTTAGGCCACAAAACAAGTTTGAATAAGTTGTAAAAGATTAAAATCACATCAAATTTCTTTTTTGATCATACTGTTATAAAAATATAAATGCCTTTAGGAAAATTGGAAATTTCACAAATATGTGAAATTTACACATCATCCTGAACATGATTATACAAGAAAATATAAAACTCACTGTTAAGGTAAATACAAACTCAAAGAAATCCAATATGCCAAAGAAAAATAAGAAAACAAATTAAATATATCTTTAAATAAACACAAATAAAAAGACAACATATCAAAACTTGTGGGATGGAGCAAAACTATTTCCCAATGAAAAGTTTTTAGCAATAAATGCCTATATGGAGAAATAAGGAAGACCTCAAATAAACAACCTAACTTTATGCCTCAAGGAATTGAAAAAAAAAAATTAGCACAAAGCAGAAGAAAGTAACAATTATAGAAGAGTATAGAAGAAAATAATAATATCATAGCAGAATAAATGAAATATAAGCCCACAAGACAATTTTTAAAAATTAATAAAACTGAGAGTTGTTTTTTGAAAAGATATAAAAAATAAACCTGTAGATGGACACACTCAAATAAAATCATAAGCGAAAGAGGAGACATTATCACTGATACGAAAGAAATACAAATGTTCAAAAACTACTATGTATAATTATATGCCAAAAATTTAATATACTAGAAGAAATATACTTAGAAATTCTTAGTAACATACAACTTGCCAAGATGAAATCACAAAGAAACAGAAAACCTGAACAGCAGAAAAAACACTAAAGCAATTGAAGCAGTAATCAAAAACCTCTTAACAAAGATACGTCAAGCACCAACTGGCTTAGTAGGTGAATTTTACCAAGCATTTAAAGAAGAATGAATGCCAGTTCTCCTCAAACTCTTCAAAAAAATGGGAAAAAAAAATCCAAACTCATTAGATGAGACTAGAACTACACTAATACAAACATCAGAAAATGAAAACAGAAAAAAGAAAAATATTGCAGGGTAATATCCATTATGAACATAAATGCATAAATTGACAACTAAATATTAGTATAGTAATAGGATTATGCATCATGATCAAGAAAGATTTATCCTTTCCACGCAAGAATGGTTCAACATATGCAAATTCGTACATGTGACCCACCACATTAACAGAGTAAAGGATAAAAATAATATGATTTATAATGAGATGCAATAAAAGCCTTTGACAAAATTTATCACGTCTTTATCATAAAAAACTCTCAACAAATTAGTTACAGAAAGAACCTTAACTTAATAAAGGCTATATATGACAAGCCCACAGCTAACATCATACTTATTCGTGAAAAGCTGATATATTTTTCTCCAAAATCAGGAATAATACAGGGGTGCCCACCTTACCACTTTTGTTCAACATACTATTAGATGTCCTAGCCACAGTTAGACCAGAAAAAGAAAGAAAAACAATCCACATTATAAAGGAAGAAGTGATTTTTTCTGTATTTAGACATGAAATAATCTGACATATTTAAAACCCTAAAGATCCCACAAAATAACTATTAGAACAAATAAATTCAGTAAAGTTGCTAGACACAACATCAAGCAAAATTCACTAGTGTTTCTTTACACTAATAACAAACTATCAGAAAAGGAAATGAGAAAAACAATTTTATTTTAAAAAGCATCTAAAAGAATATAAAATTTGGGAATAGATTTAACCAGGGAAGTTAAAGATCTGTATGCTGAAAACTGCAAGACTTACTGAAAGAAATTTAAGAAGACACAAAACCAGAAAGCTGTGTTCTTTACATGAACTGGAATAATTAATACTATTAAAATGTCCATACTGCATAAAGTGATCCACAGATTCAATGCAATCCCTAGCAAAATTTCAATGGCATTTTTAACAAAAAGAAAAAAAAAATCTCAAAATACATATGGAACTACAAGAGACCCTAAGTAAACAAGGCAATCTTCGGTAGGAAGGCATCACACTTCCTGATGTCAAACTATATTGCAAAGTTCTGGTAATCAAAACAACATGATACCAGCACAAAAGACAGTATATAGAACAATGGGCCAGAATTGCTAGGCCAGAAATAAAACTGTGAACATATGGTCAACTAACCTTTGATAAAGGTGCCAAGAATCCACACTGAAGAAATGATAGTCTCTTCAATAAATGGTAGAGGGAAAACTTGATGTCCACATGCAAAAGAATAAAATTGGACTTTTATCTTTCACCATAAGCAAAAGTTAAATGAATTATAAGCTTAAATGGTAATGCTTAAAGCCATAAAACCACTAGAAAAATAGGAGGAGGAAATTCCTTGAGATTGGTTTCTTGAAAATGATTTATTATATATGACACCAAAAGCAAAGGCAACAAATGTAAAGTGGGATTATTTCAAACCAATAAGTTTCTGCAGAGTAAATGAAACAACCAACATAATGAAAATACAACCTATGAAATAGGAGAAAATATTTGAAAACCATGTGTCTGATAAAGGCTAAAGCTCATTTAAGAACTCAACTCAAAAGCAAAAATCCTTCACAAGTAACACAATTTACAAATAGGCAAAGGATCTTAATGGACATTTTTTAGAAGAAGATATACAAATGGCTAACAGGTATATGAAAGAGTGTTCAGTTTTACTAATCATCAGGTAAATTCACATCAAACCACAATGAAATATCACTTCAGATATATTAGGATGATGATTATCAGAAAAGCAACCAATAAGAAATGTTTGTGAGGATATGGAGGAAAGAGGACTCTTTTTAAAACTTTTATATTTGATTCAAAAGAGCTGTGCAGGTTTGTTATATAGGTAAAATTCATGTCACAGAGAGTTTTGTACAAATGGGAATTTTAAATACTTTTGGTGAGAATGTAAATTTGTGTAGATATTATAAATATAGTATGAAGTTACCTTAAAATATTAGTAAAACTTCATAAGAACCAGCAATCCCACTTCTGAGTATATATTCAAAAGTATTGAAATAAGTATCTCAAAAAGATATTGACACTTCATGTTCGTAACAGCATTATTCACAATAGTGAAGATATAAAGGCAATCTAAGTGTCTGTCATTGGAACAATGGATAAGGAAAATGTGAGATAAATATAAAATTAAATGTCTGTTATTCAGCCTTAAAAAATAAAATTCTACCATTTATGACAAATAAAACTAGAGGACATTATGCTCCATAAAATAAACCAGACATAGAAAGATAAATTTTGTATGGTCTTACATGTGGAGTCTAAAAAAGTCAAACTCATAGAGACAGTAAGTAAAATAACAGTTTCTAGGGATGAGAAGTGGTTGGAGGAGGGAGAAAAAAGTTGGGCAGGGGAAATAATGATCAAAGGGTACAATATAAATAAGTTCTGGGGATTGAAAGTACAGTATAGTAACTACAGTAAATAATACTATCTTGCATATTTCAACTTTGCATAGAGCGTAGATATTAAGTGTTCTCACCACACACAAATAAAAGGATAACTATGTAAGGTGATGAATATGTTAATTTACTCCGTTGCTATAATAATTTCACAGTGTTTACATATATAAGGCCATCACATTATACACCCTTAATATATACTATTTTTTTCCAACAATTATACCTCAATGAAGATAGAAAAGAAAATACAATATTTTTGAATTGTCTTCAGATACATCTGCAAAACAAATAGCATTCAGGGCATAGGAGCAAATTCTTGTTAAAACAATTCTAATCCCTTGGGCATGGGCTTTTTGGGTGACTGAGTCATGAACTTGGCCAAGCCCTCACACAGAGTTCAAAACAACTGTTCTTTGAAGTGGTGGATTTTCAGGAACATTTCTTCCTTCATTTCTAGGCTTTCAGAGATGAAAATCTGTTGGATGACACACAGCTTACCCTTTCAAAGTTCCTCAAGGACCCAGGGGAATGCAGCCATCTGGAATTTGCTGTCATGCTGTGATTTCTGCAGGTTTGTTTAACTTTTAATCTCTCCAGTCACATCTTTTATTATCCACTCTGTGCATAATTTTTGCATTATATAGTCCTTTTTTAAACAGTGAGCTGAAATTGCTCAATTTAATCACAAATGTGCCTCTGAAAGACTTAATGTCTTAAAAGTTATTTCCTTCCTTTCTCATACTGAAAAAAAATACTGTGGCTGTATCAGATTTGCTGCTCACAAATCAATCCCATCCTCCTAAAGAATGCAGCAGAAAGCAGAATTTAATGAGAGCTAGGTAATTTTAAAATTAATTACTAGCATTTAAGATAGAGTTTTGATTTCTCTAATTATGTGCTATCTGTATTATTGTGAGTGTAAAAGCCCATTTATTTTAGCTGTTTCTCATATTTCTAAACCACAGAGTATTAAGACCAGAAAAAAGTTGCAGTTTTCATAACTATGGACAGGACATCTACTCTAAAGATGAGTTTCCTAAAGATTAATTCACTGCCACATAAGCTGTTTGCCTAAAATGCAGTCCTTTTTCAAAATTGTTGCACATTTTCTCTCTTTTCTTTATACTAGCTTTTTTTAAAAAAAATAATTTTAATTCCAAGGTCACTTTCTAGTCTCTTCAAAAAAGGATTCCATCAGTTTCTTGCTGTGACCACCACAATTTGGGGGACTTGTACTAAGTATTTCCGCTTTACCCCTCACGTGCATAGCTTTGCCTAACCCTATGTAAGTACTTGCATATTAAGTCATGGTCTTTTCAGCATCCACTTTTTTTATTTGTCAAAGCCATGTATTCGATTATCTCACTATCTCATTCCTTTGTACACTAGTTCTCTCATATTTCTATTCATATCATCACAATTTTATTCCTAAGGATGAATATTCTGCTATAATACAAGCCATGGGCAGAATCCTACTCCAAGCTGAACAGAATATTCAAGGTCACCACTATACTGTATATCTGACTTAAAGCATTTCTTCTGTCATTCTTCAACTGCAAGATGTTGCCAGCTTTTATTTATTTTAACATCCCTTCCCAGTTACTTTTTTTTTTTTAATTTTAACACTCCTTCCCAGTTACTTTTGTAACCGGGGGAGCAAGCATCTCCAGCTCCCAGTTCTGAAGAGGTTCTTAGCCACGTCAACCCAGAACAATGGGGACAGGGGCTCTGGAGGCATGATGAGTTTGTCGGTTGAATAAATATTGTGGACCCAAAAAGTTTTGTGGAAAAGCGATTTATGGAGGGGGGGGGTGGAGAGAGAGAGAGAGAGAGAGAGAGAGAGAGAGAGAGAGAGAGAGAGAGAGAGAAAGAGAGGAAAGAGACAGCTCCCACGCTGTGGGAGGAGACCCAGAGAAGGAATCCTTAGAGATGGGAGCAGCTGGAATTTTAACCCTTGAGTTATTCCCACCCCATTCATTTTGTCGTCCAATGAGAGGAGTTCTTTCAAACTTCCTCTTGAGTGATTGATCTTTGTCTCTGATACTGGATTGGCTGCTTGGTCCACAACTCTGCGTTACAGAGCCCCCTGCTCCCAGAGCTTTCCGTGGATTTTTTGAGACAAAAGAGACTTTCTCTACCTAGCAGGTGCACAGGAAACCCAGACAAAGAACTTTGCATTTGAAACTCCTGTGGTTCCCGGATGGAAGTGTGGAGCCAGGAAACTCCTGCCTTTGAAACCATGCCCCTCACAGACCCAGGAAGAGAAGTCCCTCACTTTGATTGATATTTTTAACATCCACAGGAAACTGAAAAAAATCTTCTAAGCAGACATACCCTAGAATAACCACAACAAGCCTTACTAAAGGTTGGAATAAATAATCCTTCATGTGAAGCCATATGTGGAGATCCAACAGAAACAATAGTAAACAAGGAAAAATGACCTTTCCAAATGAAAAAAGCAAGAGCCAGTGATTGACTGCATGGGCTTTCAAATAAAGATTTAAAAATAGTAATTCTAATAAAACTCAGCAAACTCTAAGGAAACACAGAAAATCAATTCAAAACCTTAGAAAAATTTAACAAAGGAGGCTGGGTACGGTGGCTCACACCTGTAATTCCAGCACTTTGGGAGGCTGAGGTATGTGAATCATGAAGTCAGGAGATCAAGACCATCCTGGCCAACGTGGTGAAATCCCACCTCTAATAAAACACAAAAAAATTAGCTGGGCGTGGTGGTACAAGCCTGAAGTCCCATCTACTTGGGAGGTTGAGGCAGGGGAATAGCTTGAACCCAGGAGGTGGAGGTTGGAATGAGCCACGATCCTGCCACTGCACTCCAGCCTGGCGACAGAACAAGACTCCATCACACACACACACACACACACACACACACACACACAATAACAAAGGAACTGATATAATTTTAAAAGCCAAACATAACTTCTAGAAAGGAGAAAGATATTTGTTGAACTGAAAAATGCATTAGAGTCTCTGAAAAGCATAATGGATCATGCAGAATAAACAATCAATGAGCTCTCCTGGCCAACATGGTGAAACCACATCTCCACTAAAAATACAAAAATTAGCTGGGTTTGGTGGCATGTGCCTGTAATCCCAGCTACTGGGATGCTGAGGCAAAAGAATCACTTGAACAAGGGAGTTGGAGGTGGCAGTGAGCCAAGATCATACCACTGCACTCCAGCCTGGTGACAGAGCAAGACTCCATCAGTACAAACAAACAAACAAACAAACAAAAAAGGAAAACTCTATGAACTCAAAGACAGGATATTGGAAAATAGAGCCAGATAAAAAATTTTTTAAAAATATGGTAAGAAACAAAATCACCTGAAAGATATACAGAATAACCTTAAAAGAGAAAATTTAGAAGTTATTGACATTCAAGAGGGATTTGAGGAAGATAAAAACATATTCAAAGAAATATTAACAGAAAGCTTTCCAAACCTAGAGAAATCTATAAATATCCAGGTACAGGAGGTCAGAGATCACCAAACAGATTTAATCCAAATAAGACTACTCCAAGGCATATAACAATCAAAGTCTCAAAAAGGAAGGGCAAAGAGGAGATCCATAAAGTAACAGGTGGGCGGGGGGACTTAAATGAGGTGAGTAAAGGTCACCTGAAGGCAACCACCCAGAGTCAAAACTCCTAAATCTGAGGAACTTAGAAGTAACTGGACTTCTCTATTATCTAAGGTGGCATCAGGTTCCAGATTTCTTTCCCAAATTTATATGTAACTAGAATTACTGTGCATCTCTGGAATGCATGCATGTCAAAACGCATTGTGCAACCCTTGCTGTCATTAAGGCATGAAAATTTCTACAAATGTAATCATCTACATTGACCTATGTGGCTAATAGGGTCCAAATTACCCTTAAGCTCCTGCTTTAAGGTCCTTAAATAACCCTAAGGAAAAATTCACCATGGTGCACTCAGTCCTTTCTTGCTGAGATGACCCACTGTACACTTCTGAAGTGTTATTTTTTCTAATAGAACTATCCTTTTTCAAACCTATACTGTTAGTAAATTCTCCTTACCAACCCATGACTTGACCACTTTCTGATGCTGGAGTTCTGACACCTTAGCCAGCATTAATAACATATAAAGGAGCTTTGATTTGCTTGGCAAAAGACTTCTCAATGGAAAATATATAGATCAGGAGAGAATGTGGCAACGTATTCAAAATGCTGAATGAAGAAAACTTGTCAACCAAGGTTACTGTATCCATCAGATCATTCTTCAAATATGAAGGAGAGATAGTGTCTCTTGCCCAGACAAATAAAAATATAGAGTTTTTATCACTACTAAGCTTGTCTACATTGAAACTAAAGAGTGTTCTTTAATCTGAAAGAAAAAGTTGTTAACATACAAAAATAAAACATTTGAGGCTTTAAAATTCAATGAAAAAGGTAAATATAACAACAAACTGAATGCTCTAATACTATAATTGTGGTGTGTAATCCACTCATATCACTAGTATCAATATTAAAAAACAAATCTGACAAAAAATCGTAACTACAACAACTTATCATGAAATAAACAACGTAAGAAGATGCTAATTAAGACAATAAAAAGTCAAAATGTGAGAAGGATTGGGTTTTAATGTAAAGTTCTTAGTCTTCCTATTGTTTGTTCTTTTTTTCTAATCACATTTATCTTGCCATCCATTCAAAATAACTTGCATATCTATAAGACTCTTTTTTCTAAGATTTGTTGTAATTACAATGTAAAATCCTATAATAGAATAAAATTTAAAAAGCAAAAACTTAAGACATATTGCCAGAGAAATATCATGTAATCACAAAGGAAGACAGAAATAAGAGAAGAATGGAACAGAAGAGTTACAAAACAACCCAGAACTGGTAACAAATGGTGTTGTAAATTGTTTCGTATCAATAATAGTATCAAATGTAAGCAGACTAATAGCTCCAATTAGAAGACAGAGTGGCCAAATGGATGGAAAAATAAGACCTAACTATATGTGTCTACAAGATATCCACTTCACATATGAAGACACATGTAGACTAAAAGTAAAGGAATTGAACAAAATATCCCATGCAAATGTAAGTCAAGAAAGATTAGAAGTAGCTGTACTTATAACAGATAAGACAGCCATGTAAAAAGAGAGGAAAAAAGGTCACTATATAATGATAAAGTAATCAATTCAGCAAAAGGATATAACATTTATAAATATATATGCATCCATCATGTCATACTAAATATATAAAACAAACATTAATACTAAAAAAGACATAGACCAAAATACCTTAATATTAGCGGACTTCAATATCCCACTGTAATTAATGAACAGATCATCCCAATAGAAATTCAACAAAGAAACATGGAGTTGGTTGGGTATGGTGGCTCACGCCTGTAATCCCATCACTTTAGGAGGCCCAGTCAGGTGGATCACAAGGTCAAGAGATTGAGAACATCCTGGCCAATATGGTGAAACCCCAACTCTACTAAAAATACAAAAATTAGCTTGCTGTGGTGGCAGGCACCTGTAGTCCCAGGTACGTGGGAGGCTGAGGCAGGAGAATCACTTGAACCCAAAAGGCAGAGGTTGCAGTGAGCTGAGATTGTGCCACTGCATGCCAGCCTGGCGACAGAGAGAGACTCTGTCTCAAAAACATAAATATAATACATCACATACACATAATTAAAAACAAAAATCTATGTATTCATCTCAATAGATGCAGAAGAAGCATTTAATAAAATCTAGCTTCCCTTTCTGAAAAAAAAAAAAAAAAAACCCTCAACAAAGTAGGTATAGAAGGGACTTACCCCCAATTAATAAAAGCCACATATGGCAAACCCATAGTCGACATCATACTGAATAGGGAAAAGTTGAAAACATTTCTCCTGAGAACTGGAACAAGACAAGTGTGCTTACTTTCACCACTTCTGTTCAACATAGTACTGTTAGTACTAGCTAGACTAATCAGGAAAGAGAAAGAAATGGTGTCCAAATTGGAAATGAGATAGTCAAATTACCACTGTTCATCAAAGATAGGATCATATTCCTAGAAAATCCTAAGAACTCTGCCAAAAGATTTCTAGATTTAATAAATAAATTCAGTAAAGTCTCAGATTACAAAATCAATGTATACAAATCAGTATCACTGCTATACATCAACAATGACCAAGCTGAGAATCAAATAAAAAACTCAATTCCTTTTAAAATAGCTGCATAAAAACAAACAAAACAAAAACAACCTAGAAATATACTTGACAAATGAGGTGAAGTTTCTCTAAAAGAAGTACAAAATACTGCTGAAAGAATTTGTAAATGACACAAATAAATGGAAATACATCCCACACTCATGGATTGGAAGAATCAATATACTGGAAGTTATCATACTGCCCAAAGCAATCTATAGATACAATTTGTAATGTTTGATAGTTTCAAGTGTTGGTGACAACATGTAGCTTGAGAAATTTAAGCACCAATGTTGGGAATGTCTGTCAGGAATACTTGCACCAGCATGTAACTGAGACAAACATCTAGAAAAACTGCCATTATTTAATATGTTGAAAATACACAAATATATTTTGTTTTATTGCACTTTGCTGTTTTACACTTTGCAGATATTGTATTTTTCGCGAGTTCATCATTTATGGTGATCCTGCATTGAGCAACTCTATTGAGAACTTTTTCCAACAGCAGGTGCTTGCCTTGTGTCTGTGCCACGTTTTTCAATTGCTGCAATATTTTAAACTTTTGCATTATTTATATATCTGTTACAGTGATTTGTGATTAGTGATCTTTGATATTACTATTGTAATTATTTTGGGATGACACAAACTGTTACTATATATGATGGCAAATTTATCTGTGCAGTTGTGAGATATGTAACTTGGGTGTTATTTTCCTCTGATGTATTCCTTTTGAGAAGGCAATCATCTGCATTTTTACCATGTAATCCGGTTAAGTTGACCTCTTGCTTGTGTACCAGTACTTCCTTTTTTCCTTTAACTTAACTTTTGCTTTCAGGCTGAAATATCGATTTGACAGCATATCCTTTACATTTTTTTCTTGTGAGTGAACTCAGTAATAAGTATGAATTCGTTTGCTTATAAGTGAAAAATTATCTGCTGCTTAAAGATAATCTTGCCTTTCTTTACTTCCCTAAGTTAGGCAATAGCATACAGGAGGCATTTTTCAATTAGGCTAACAACTAATCTAATATAGCATTCAATGTATCATAGTACTGTCAAGATCAATTTTAGTATATTTTATGTTCTATAGTTAGTATATATCACATCCTATTATATTTTCAAAATTTATATTGTACATATTCTCTGAACACAGGCAGTATCTGCATTAACAACCACAGTAATCGTGTCATGTGAAACACTTCAAAAATATTTAACACTTGTTCTGATAATTCTCATTGGTTTGCCTCTTAAATCAGTCCAACTTTTATGTAACCACATTGCAAAGCTATCTCAGTCTTCAAGAGCTTGTTCACCAGTTGCTCTCATTGTACAATCTATGCCTTAACAATATGCTCCACATACTTTGTTGGACCTAAGATCCCTCTAAAAGAATCGCTCTAGCCTGCCTTTTTACATTTTTCTTTGGGTAATAATTACACTCTAGTAATACCTAAGACGTCTTTTTTAGGAAATATCTTGAAAAGCAACTAGGTCCAGGTTCATTTATTTTTCTCTTTCATATCTACCTACTCTGTTCTCTAAGATCTTCACTGTTCTGCTAAGGAATTCTCTCTCTTCCTCTGGTTTAACTAGGATATTTTCTTTTACAATTGTTTTATGCCCTTGCTACTTTACACTTCTCCTATTTTGAAGGTAAAACTAAATAAGCATGTTTTAAAGCAAATTCCATTATTAGTTGACTTCATAAGAAAATTCAATTTGTAGAAAGAGACTCCACTGTGCACACGTTTCAAATTCCTTTTTTAGTCTTTGGTTTGCAATAACTTCAATACGTTTTTCATCTTTACTGAATCAAAAGAGACAACATGCTCCCTTCATAATTAAGACTCCTGTTATTTTCTCATGTTTTCTTTATTAAACTCTACCTCTATTAATGGTAGTGACAGTCTAGAAATCTGAAATTTAAATCCAAGGGTGATGCTTATGTGATTAAGACATTCAGAATAAATAGAGGTCCATGTTGTAGATGGCAGATACTTAGCATGGGCTAGCTACATGAATCCCACAATTTAGTTTGTATAGTTTGGTTTGACAATGAAAATAAAAACAACAGAAATTATAAATTTATATAGTAAACCTAATGCCTCTTACTAATCAATGAAAATTGCTATGAAAGAGAAAAAGATGTTAACCTTGGTTTAGTTGCTTTTGAAGATATTTTTTTTTAAAAAAAAAGATATCTTGGGTATTGCTAGAGTCAGAAATGTAATTATTACCAAATAAAATTTTTTAAAAAGTAAAGCTAGGATGTTTCTTTCAGAGGGATCCAACATCCAAAAACATTTTATTTAAAGGCATGGACATTAATTATTAATTCAAAGGACTTTCTATTTAAAGGCATACATCTATGCAGAATTTAGCTTTAATGGTCCTGGCCTCCAACCTGGCTGAAAAATGCAATAAACACAGTGAAAGGTTATTATTCCCACCAGTGCATAAAATTCTGAGGCCAAAGAAAAGAGAAATTAACTAGAAGTTGAGGAAGCTGATTATGAGAAGTATGTTTCGATCAGAGAAATAGTACATACATTGTTGCTGAATATGAAGCATAATTCATCCAAAACAATGCAGCATGGCTAGACTGTAGATTACATATTACAAATAGAAGGCAGGAAATAAGGTGAAGATAATGAGATAGGACAGTAAAGGAAACATCCCATGGGTCTAGTAAATCATGTTAAAAATTAGTACTCAAGTATTAATGAGATAACCACAAGGAAATATTTTAAGAAAGGACTAAAATATCTTTCTATTAAATAGATAATTCTGGCTGCTCCTTGAGAAATGGATTGAACACATTTCTATAAGTCAAGATAGCTGTGATCTTTCTTAAAAACATATAATCAAGATGGGAAAGTGGTAGATGAATTTGGGAAGTATTAAGTAAATAAAAACCACAGGACCTGAGAAAATGCTGGCTTGTCACAGCACTGAATCATATTGTAATAGAATTGTTTATTATTCACTGTCTCTCATAAGACTGAAAGCTATGTGACAGAAATGAAGCATATATCAATAAATGGTTTTGTTTAGATTAGATTTAAAATGGGTAAAATATAAGTAGAGTCACTGAGAAAATTAAAAGGAAGGAGCATGTGTTTAGAGCTTGCAATATTTGTGTTTCCAGAAATTGAATCTTTTTTTTCTGATAAGTTCTTGGATTACCAAAGGTACTTATAGACAGTAACAGTAACGAAGCATGAAAGTGTTTAGGAGAGAGGAGATATAATGATGGATGATAGAAAAAATGTTTTATATATGCAGGAAATATTTCCTCCTGGAATTTTCTAAAAGTATTTTACATAGAAACTCTGAATTGAAGCACTGATAAGAGCAATAAAATTCACATAGTATTTGTCTTAGAGAGTGTGTATGAGACCCAGTAGACTTAAATATTCCAAGCTTCTTTGGTCTCCACATAAACATAAACCACCAGAGACAGGCAAGCATGTGTACAAGCACACACAAAGAACAAATAATACACCAATACCTCAGAATGAAAAAAGCCATTTTCTTCTTACACAGGGTATTTGAATTACTTCCAGATACTTAAGTAAAAGAGAAACATGTTTTGTTTTAACTTTTTCATCAGACATATAGTTCTTATGATTATATAAGTGGGCACTTGAATATAGTTTATTATGCTAATAGAAAAAGCAGTCCTCTCAACAGCCTAGGAATGTAAATCATTTTTATTTTTCTACTATTTCTGATGACAGCAAAAGTCAAGCTAGCTTTAGTTTAGAAAGGACTCAAGATAGAGTCTATTTTAGCAAGCAAATGAACTGACTTCATTGGTATGTGTTATACTGTGTTTCTTCTAAATGATTTTCAAAAACTGGTTCGTTAACTTGTTTTTGGAAATTGTGTACTGAATGGTGCAATATCAATGACTTAGAACGGCTTACTTGGTTCATTAGCATATCATTGGAGAAAGCAGAATTGTCTTAAATGAAATGTCTTTAGTTCAACTATCCTCAGGGTTCGGTATGTGCATATAAGTGTGTGTGTGTGTGTGTGTGTGTGTGTGTGTCTATGTGAACAAACTCAGATTTTTGCTATAGTTGAAGTCAATGGTATTGACTTCCTTCTCATTTATGATTTTCATACAATATTTTTGTTTGTAGTGATTCTAAAGGACAGGAAAGATATAAATAGCAGCAATTTCTGGAGTGTGAACTATGTTAGAAAGATGAAATGACTATGCAGGGGATGATTGGAAATGTTTAATAACATGCTTATGAGGGGGCTCAAAATATTAAGGGCAGAACTGAATTATTTTTGATATAAATCTTTGGATTTATTCATTATAGTTTAAATGAGAAACTTTCCCTCAATATGATACATAAAGTTGAAATTTGCATTTGCATCAACTGTCTCTAGTAGTTCAACTTATACAAAATATGTTTGCTAGAAAATAGGCTAAGCTAATAATGATTATAATAAAGGTAAAAGGCAATGTCAGCACCAGGAAAAAAAAAAAGAACTAGGGAGCAGAGAGGAAAAAGTTACCTTACCATTCTTCCTTCACTATTCCATAGAGGTTCACTGAACACTTATTAAATAACAGACACTGTGTCCAGAACAGGGATATTTTCTGTAACAGTTATACACCATGGAATACTACATAGCCATAAAAAAAAAGTTACACCATGCCCTTTGCAGTAATATGGATGAAACTGGAGGCCATTATCCTAAGTAAACTAATATAAGAACAGAAAACCAAATATAACATGTTCTCACTTAAAGTGGGACCTAAACATTGAATACACATGAATGTAAAGATGAAAACAATAGACACTGGGGGTGTGGGCTGAGAACAACATATTGGGCACTGTGCTTACTGCTTGGGTGATGGCATAGTTGGAACCCCAAGCTTCAGCATCACACGGTATATCCATGTAACAAACCTGCGTGAATACCCTTTAATCTATGATAAAAGCTGAAATTGCAAAAAAAAAATATCATTTTTACTTTTAATTAATTTTTAAATTACTCAAACATCTACAAAGGGAAGTTTGCATAAGTAACATAATGAGTTTTATAGAATTTTTTGTTCAATAGGACATCAAAAATGTTTCTAAAATAAATATTTTGCCATTGTAAATTTTTAATTAAACGTGGATAATATAGATAAAATTTTAAAAAATGAAACAATGTAAAAAATACACTGAGATAAAATGTTGATGCAAACAACAAAAACTGCAGAAAGCAGTCTAATTTGTTGGGATGGTAGGACTTTCAAACTTTGAGAGAAGTAACAATTTATCATCAAATAAGATCGATAACTTTCTAATGAAATAACTCAGGATAGTGTTTTCCTAATGATTTAATACTCCAGAAACATTCTCAGGACCATAGAGTTAATGAGAGTAATGATGCTATATGAACTTAATAGAAACTGAAAGACTTTGGAGTGTGTAAACCAAAGTACCAAGGTATTGATTTATATCAATAATTTAAGTTACAGGAGCATTTTAAATTGACGTGAACATTCTTTGCTCAAGGAAAAGTATTTGGGAAGTCAAATTATTAAATGATTGCATGGCCTGAAGAAATTCAGAGCAATCAATTATGTAATTCAAAACTGTAATGGCATTCAACTGATTGGATTGCCTTCACAATATGATTTATACCCATCAAAACTGAACAGATGTTTTCCTTTCAATATGGAGCATCATTACTCTCGGGCAGAATTTAAACTAGCAATGATAGTGTTTTCCTATGCAGTTGACTACTGTTATTTGTAACAGTCTCAAAAGTTTTGACTACCTTTTCTATATTCTGATCATGTTCCACAGTGTGGAGATGCTACATTTTAAATGTGCTTTCACACAAACTCACTCCAAACTCACACTTTGACAAAACCTGTGTCCTGGCAGCAAAGAACTCTGGAAAGTGTCAGTTTGGAGTTGTGTCTTTGCTGCCAGGTCACAGACACAGACAGGTTTTGTCAATAAAAAGACACATCCATATAAATCTGAAAGTGGGTGGCTCCATTTTTTGGGAAAGGTAAAGGGTAGCTCTTGTGTCAGTGGTAGAAATGTTGCTGCTTTTTCAGGTTAGTTATGCAATGATTCTGAGAATATCTCTAAGAAGTTCCAGTTATAATCTTATTCCACCCTTTACAAAGGTATGTTACTAATACCTGGAAATAAATTCCTCCTACTTAATGTAGCTAGATTTACTTATGTTTTCTACACCGAAGAACCCTGCATGCCACAGTCTATCACCTTCACAGAGTGTTCTATTTCTGACTACACTGCTTTGGTACCATAGTATTTTTGGGTGAATGTTAGCTCATTATATTTAGAAAACTATCACAACAGTATTCAATGCCATTTACACCATGTACTAAGCAAAAGACCAGGATAGAAACTTTACTTCTGTGAGTGTAGAAAATGAGTCTCTTATTTTGAAATCACATTTCAAATGTGGATTCTTATGAAACAACTAAGATTTAAACCAGAGTTATTTTTTTTTACCACAAAGCCCTTACCTCATAACATGTTATATTGGAATAATTTGTATAAATATCTTACAATTCTGTATTATTTTCATAAAAATATATAAGATATTTTGATCCAGTGCATCAATTGATCTCACAATATTTGTCATATTAACTGCTACTATATTTTCTATTAATGATTATTCTTATTTTGTTGTCATATATGTGTAGAAATAACTGAGAATATTTGTTAAAAGTACTAATGTGTATCAAAACCATTGTCTTGATATGTAATGAAAGAAGATATTTTATTAAAAAATTGATTTATAAAGCTATTGATTCCAAGGTATCTACTAAAAGATAAGCTTTAAGCAATCAAAATGTGGCTAAAGGAACAATGTATATAGATGAATGGGTCATGGATGATCTATTTTCAGCAAAGTTCCATGAGTGTTTGGAAAGCAGGTATAGTCTGTATTATCACAGTGTAGTGTTCTGTATATATTAAAAAGATATACTTTATGTCTTTAAAGATTTTACACTCCAAATTAGTTATGTTTACTTGCCTGTCTCATGTGAGAATGAAGTGTTTTCTTTTGTTGTCAGTATGTTCCTAATTATCATTGCATCCTCCCCAGTTTTTGTTCAATATAGATGTTTATTTATTATTTGTTTGACAAATAGATAGCCTCAACAGCTATCTACATTTTGGAAGGTAGCTTTTAACATTATAAAATATGCCTTTTCTGTTTCATTTAATGCTCTTTACGTTGAAGTCTACTTTGATATCAGAACTGCAAATTCTGTTTTCTCTTTGTTTCATTTGTCTGGTAAATCTTTATGCATTTTCTTATTTTTCAACTATGTGAATCACTGCATTTTAATGCGTCTGCTAAAAGCAGCATAGAGTTAGATTTTGTTTTATGAGCCAATTTTAAAATCCTTTACTTTAAATAGGCCCATTTCTATTGGTTATTATTCTCATGTTTGATCTCAATTCTGCTATATTGTGTTCTAATTACTGTTTATACTATTTTATATTTACTGGGTTTCTTTTTCTATTTGATTATCTTTGTTTATATGCCTACAAATTCCTGGGGTTTTTTAGAAAAGTTTGTCTTTCAATTCAGGTAGTTTTTGTGTATTAATGCTTTTTGCAGACTTTTCAAATCTCTTTTTCTTATTTAAACTTTTACTTTCCGTCAATTTTAAATGGTATTCTTTGAATCCAGTCTATTCTGTAGTGTAGTCAATTTGTATTTTTCTACCATCTCTTTTGTTTCTGCTTCCATCTTATTAGGTACATTATTTCTTCTTCATCAAAAACAATGTTGACTGTTTTTCAGTCCATGGACCTACCTTTGTTTTACTCTTAGTTTTAAAAATAAATATATAAAATACTTACCCATTAGTCTGTTTACATTGTATTGTCAGTCATATTTTGGTTGGTTGAAGCTAATCCTTTAGTAGATTCCTTAGAAATATCTTACAAGTATTATCTGAGTTCTAACACATTAAAAATTGTTTTGCTTTAGTCTTGAAACTTAAAGGACAAGTTGGTTTGCAGTTTCTTAAGTTTTTTTGGTTTTCATTTTAATTCCTGTTTCTTGAAAATTATCCATGATGTTACCTTCTTTTTTGCATTTTTAAAGTAAGTTGATGCATTCTGATTCTCTTACATTTGGAAAGAGAATCAGAATGCATCAATTCACTGCATTTTGGAAGGTGGCTTTTAACATTATAAAATATGCCTTTTCTGTTTCATTTAATGCTCTTTAGTTTGAAGTCTACTTTGATATCAGAACTGCAAATTCTGTTTTCTCTTTGTTTCATTTGTCTGGTAAATTTGTCTTTGCCTGAGGTCCTGAAAACTTTCTGTATTTTTTTTTTTAATTTTGTGACTACACAGTAGGCATACGTATTGTGGAATGGGTGAAATATTTTGATGTAGGCATACAATGTGTAATAATCACATCAGGGTAATTTGAGTACACATCATCTCAGCATTTATTCCTTTTTATGTTACAAACAATCCAATTGCAGTCATACAGATATTTTAAGCATACAATAAATTATCGTTGAGTATAATCACCTTATTGTGCTATCAAATACTAGATCATATTCATTCTACTTAACTACGTTTTTGAATCCATTAACCATCCCCACTTCCCTGAACACACTACCATTCATAGCCTTTGGCAACCATCATTCTATTTTCTATCTCCATGAGTTCAACTGCTTTAATTTTTACCTCTCAAAAATAAGTGAAAACATGCCAAGTTTGCCTTTCTGTACCTGGCTTATTTCATTTAACAGAATGTCTCCAGTTCCATCTATGTTGTTGCAAATGACAAGATCTCATTCTTTTTTATGGCTCAATAGTACTGCATTGGGTATATGTACTTCATTTTCATACACTATTCATCTGTCAATGGACATTAAGGTTGCTTCCAAATCTTGGCTATTGTGAATAGCGCTGCAATAAACATGGGAGTACAGATATCTCTTTGACATATTGATTTCTTTTTTCAGGTACATACCTAGCATTGTGATTGCTGAATCATATGGTATTTCTATATTTGTTTTTTTTTTGAGGAACTTCCATATTGTTTTTCATAATAGTTATACTTATTTTCCTTCCAATGAATGATGTAAGAGGGTCCCCTTTTCTCCACATCCTTAAGGGCATTTGTTATTGCCTGCTTTTTGGATAACAGCCATTTAACAGGGATGAGATGATATCTCATTGTTATTTTGATTTGCATTTTTCTGATAATCAATGACGTTGAGCACTATTTCAAACATTTCTTTGCCATTTGTATGTCATCTTTTGAGATATGTCTATTCCTATATTTAGACCAATTTTAAAATAAGATTATTAAATATTTTCCTATTGGATAGTTTAAGTTCCTAATGTGTTATGAGTATTAATCGCCTGTCAGTGGGGTTGTTTGCAAATATTTTCTCCCATTCTTTGGGTTATCTTTCCCCTTGCTGATTGTTTTATTCATGGTGCAGAAGCTGTTTAACTTGATGTGATCCCATTTGTTCATTTTTACTTTGGTTGCCTACACTTGTGACATGTGTCATAGAGAACTTCCCCAGTGTTTTTAGTTTTTTAGTAGCTGGAGGTCTCAGATTTAAGTCTTATCCATTTTGATTTAATTTTTGTAAATGGGGAGAGATAGGGTTCTAGTTTTATTCTCCTGCATATGGATATCCAGTTTTCCCAGCACTATTTATTGAAAAGACTGTCCTTTCCTAAGTGTACATTGACACCTTGGTAAAAAGTGAGTTCACTGTAGATAGATGGATTTATTTGGGGTTCTCCTTTCTGTTCCATTGGTTTATGTGTTGTTTCTATGGAAATACCATGCTATTTTGGTTCTGAAGCTCTGTAGTGTAATGTGAAGTTATCTAATGAACTCTCCAGTTATTGTGTAATATAAATATAATGTGATAAATAATATAAATTTATATTATATAATATAAATAAAAATGTATAATTTTTTTAAGTTTGAGACAGGCTCGCCTTCTTGATTTTTTTCTGTTTAGACCATTATTGTATATATTTTTCATCCTACAAATTTACTAAATATATCTCTCAAAGCTAGGAATTTTGTAGTGGAGTCTTTAGGGATTTTTTTTTTTTTGGTACAAGTCCATATTATTAGCAAACAGGGACAATTTGACTTATATTTTTCAAATTTGTATGCCTTTATTTCTTTCTCTTGCCTGATTGCTCTGGCTAAGACTTCCAGTGTTATGTTAAACAGAACTGGTGAAAGTGGGCATCCTTGACTTGTTACAAATCATCCAGGAAATCCCACTTCATCATAGCATGTTATTATAATTTTTTTGAGGTGCTATTAGATTCTGTTCGCTAGTATTTTGTTTATGATTTTGGTGTCCATGGTCATCAAGGAAATTAGCCTATAGTTTTCATTTTTTTAACGTCCCTGTCTGTTATCAGGGTGATGCTGGTTTTGTAGAAGTACTTTGGGAGAATTACCTTCAACTTGGTTTTTGGAATAGTTTCAGGAATATTGTTATTAGCACTTCTTTGCATGTTTGGTATATTTCAGTTGTGAATCCATCTAATCCTGGGCTTTTCTTTGTTGGGAGACTTTTTATTACTGATTCAACCTCTGTACCTGTTACTGGTCTCTTTAGATTTTCTATTTCTTCCTGGTTAATAATCTTGGTAAGTTGTATGTTTCAGGAATTTACTAATTTTCTGTAGGTTTTCAGTGTATATTTGTTCATAATAATGTCTGACAGGCTTTTATATTTCTGTTATTACTTCTAATGTCTCTTTTTTCTTTCTGATTTTGATTATTTGGATCTTCTCTCTTTTTTTGGTTAGTCTAGCTAGCAATTTATCCATTTCCTTTGTCTTTTTATAAAATCAGCTGTTTATTTCATTGATCTTCACATTGGTTTTTCATCTGTATTTTATTTAGTTCTGCTTTAATCTTTATTGTTTGCTTAATTCTGTTCATTTTGGATTTGATTTGTTCTTGCTTTCTTGTTCCTTGAGATGCATTATCAGATAATTAATTAGTAATTTTTTACTCTTTGATATGATAATTTATTACCATAAACTCTCTTGGCACTGATTTTGCTGTATTCAAAAGGTTTTGGTATATTTTGTGTCCATTCCTATTTGTTTTGAAACATTTTTAAAATTTCCATGTTAGTTTATTTATTTTCCCAATTATATTCAGTAGCATGTTATTTAATTTCCAGGTATTTGTATAGTTTCCAATGTTCCTCTTTGTATTGATTTCTAGTTTTATTTTATTGTGATCTGAGAAAGTACTTGATATGATTTTGATTTAAAAAATTGTTGAGACTTGTTTTGTGGCCTAATATATGGTGTATTCTGAGGAATATTCCATGTGCTGATTAAAAGAATATATTTCTTGTATTTTTTAAATGTCATGTTTTGTAAATGTCTGTTAGGCCCATTTGGCCTAAAGTCCAGTTTAAATCCCATGTTTCTTTATTGATTGCCTATCAAGATTATTTTTCTAATGTTGAGAATGTGGTATGGAAGTCACCCATTATTGTTGTATTACAATCTATGTCTTTCTTTAGATCTAATAATATTCCCTTTGTGAACCTGTATGTTCCAGTTTTGGGTACATATAATCAAAATTGTTATACCTTCTTGCTGAATTGATCCCCTTATCGTTATATAATGACTTTGTCTTTTTACTATTCTTGACTTAAAGACTGTTTTATTTAATTAAGTATAGCTATTCTTGCTTGATTTCAGTTTCTGGTTAGGTGGAATATATTTTTCTATCCTTTTACATGCAGCTTATTTATGCTTTTACTAGTAAGATGACTTTCTTATATGCAGCACACAGTTGAATTGTGTGTGTGTGTGTGTTTATGTGTATGTCTGTGTTTTCCCCATTCAGCTGTTCTATAATGTTTAAGTAAACAATTTAATCTTTTTATATTCAGGGTTATTATTGATACGTATGACTTTTTGTCCTGCCATATTGTTAAATTATTTCTGGTTGTTTTATTTATTATTTGTTACTTTACTTTTCTTTTATTGTTTAACATTGTGGTCTGGTGGAGTTCTTGCAGTGATACTATTTTTGTTGGAAAGGAAAATAAATCTTGGGATCCCCAAATCAAAAAGCCAAAGGGAAAAGTCAAGCTGGTAACTGTATTAGGCAAAGTTGACACCCATTTCATTCCTAGATAAGAATGCTATAAGGATAAAAGGCTACATACCTTCCTTACTGTTTGCCCACAAGGAAATCCCTTGTGGACCTCAAGATCTTTACCCTAAAATAGTTTTGTATAATTTCATCTTGGCAATGTAAATTGATTTCTTATCTTCACAGATGCAAGACAGAAAGTCATCTCTCTACTCACCTGACACAAATGCATATTGGATTGCTTCCTCTGCCCTGTTGTTCAGGTAAGAATGCATATTCACTGAGCTGGACTAATGCATAAGTAAGTATTTCCCTATGCCACTCTCCATGTAAATGTGTATTCAGTAAAAGGGCTGATCAAAGACTCAAAAGAATGCAACTTGTTTGTCTCTTATCTGCCTATGACCTGGAAGCCCCACTTCAAGTTGCGGCAAATCAAAATTGGGCACCTGTCATCAGGACCTCCTCAGATTGTGTCCTGGGTCAGTCTTTGACCTTAGCAAAATAAACTTAAATTGACTGAGACCTGTCTCAGATACTTAGGGTTCACCATGTCCCACCATGCCCCATCAATTTTTGTGTTTCTAGTAGAGAAGGAGCTTCACCATGTTGGCCAGGCTTGTCTCGAACTCCTGACCTCATGATCTGCCTGCCTCAGCCTCCCAAAATGCTGGCATTAAAGATGTGAGCCACTGTGCCTGGCCACATGTACATTTCTTTGCAGTCTATAATTGGTCCCATTTTATCTTGATTGCAGAAGGAACCAAACAAAACGCACAACATTTAAAAATAAATGTGGCCTTACTGTTTAAAGCACAAAACAACATACGTGTATTATTCTGATTAATTTAAAACTGACATTCTGTAGTATGGCTGTTTTTCTGCCTTTTTGTTTTCTTTCAAGCAAATTCATTAACACCATGTAGTATCTGGGCACAGTGGAAAGCTTAAACAATTGTTTTTACTTTTAGTCCCAACATACACATACACGCAAATTGACACACTGGATTCTAGAAAACTGATTCATGTTACCAGATGGAACTTCCTAGACATTATACTATGCAGATCAAACATGTGAAGGTTGACAAATACTATAGGATGAGGTGATCTTACCCAGTAATAACATTAGTTAACACTTAGAATAATATAAATTGGATATATATTATTTTATTTTCATATTTAATATATTTGTAGAAGAGACAAGAGGACAAAAGTTTTAACATGATTATATATTTAATTTTATAAAATAACTCAATGGTTATTTAACTCTTAAAAAACTGCTTTTGAAGTACTTTTGTTGTTGACTTTTTTATCAGTTAATTGAATTCATTAATTTTTCAGAAATTTTTCTTTAATAATCATGTACCTTGTGACTCTCATGTTTCCAAACTAAAATAATTGTTATACATTTAAGTCAGTGTCTCAAAATTACATGTGAATGCAATTAATTGTGAAAAAGTAACCTAAATATCTATCTTTATTATCTATCTGTAATGTCTGTCAATCTGTCTTCTATTCATCCAGACATATACCCACACCTACACTTGAACACACACATGAAAACATATCCATACATATATTCTTTTTTTCCTGTTTTGAAAATTCTTATTAGTTGTTGTAAAACAGTTCAGTTTGATAGCTGTGGAGCAGATTACAATGTGAATTTGTTGTATTGTCTGAGAATGTTCAATTCTAGCAAGAAAAAAATAAAAGAAACTCACAAGTCACGTTAAGTACAGATAAGCGGTTAGTAATTAGAGCACATGTAGGTTAAACACAGAGAAGGATAGAAGGACTAAGAGTGCAGATTATTCATTAGGCATTAAATATTCATGAGGCCCCACAGGCAGGCATTGAGTATCAGAATATGGTAAATATACATGAGATATATGAAGCACTGATTATTCACGGGTCTTTACTTAGGCACCCATTGTTGACACCCATGTTGGCCTTGACAGTTCTATGCTCAGTAAACTCACATAAGACCTGTGGCTGCCCAACAAGTTAATTGGCAAGCTATACCTGTTTGCCACACATATTTGTCCCTGTGTCTCTCTGTCATTTGTTGAAGTGTCATTCGCTCAGGGCACTTTCTGCCACTGGGTCCCCCTGATTGAACCTCAACTCTCATTCTGGTAACCGAATCATCATTGGGAAGGCAGAGAGGGAGGACAATTGAACATTGTGTAACGTGAATTCAGATAGCCTGGAGTTTCCAATGCACTGACACTCTATTTTAAATGGCTTAACTTACTTCATCTCTTTCAACTTGCTTCATGCTGTGTGGAGTTAGTATATTTAATAAACCATGTGATTTGAGCATTTTAATTTGGTCTGTGAACCTGTCTGGTCTATGCCCACTATTGCATCAGGGTAATTTTCCACAGAACAAGGATGCCAAGTCCTACTTCTTTAATCAAGTACTGTCTTTATAAATATTGCATTGGCAGAAAATCAACATTATTTTCAAGTAAATATATACTGCAGTTATTAGTTCTTTTAATCCTTACAAAAATGTGTGTGTGTGTGTGTGTGTGTGTGTGTGTGTGTGTGTGTGTAAAATATAAGCAAAAGCAACTCATTCTTGAGAGGTAAACACACCCAAAGAAACAATAACTGGCATGCTTGTTCATTGTGGCAAATGAGTAAATTTGTGTGTGTAGATAATCATAGCTAGCAATTATTTACTGACATAAATTAATTATGATTACTCTTTTCAAATGATCCCTTGATGTTCAGTCAAATTGCGAGTGTTAGCTTGTTGGCTCTGGACTAAAAAGATATTACAGTCTCTGTCAGGACATCCATCGTCGTTCTATGTATTTTTCTCTCCATTGGTGATGAGTTCCTGCTGTGACATTAGCATTTTCACTGAGGCCCACTTGTGAGAGGCTTTTGGACTCCTCACCAGGAAGTCAACAGTTTTTAGGTTAAACCAACAAGCCAATATGTTAAATCTATGACCTGGGCCTCTTGAGCAATGTGAAAACACTGGTTACTGTAACTGCCTTTGAAAACTCTAAATTAAACTAAGACTGAAGGCAAGGCTCAACTTACAAAAAATTACTATTTTTGAACTAACTGAAAAGCCCATTAAAAATGCTACGTGGATTAAGCCTGCTATTTTTGAAAAGCTAGTTTGCAGATATAGTTTTTACCCTCCTTATAGCACTTGTTTTATAACTGTTTTGTGGTATTGTCTGAGTGTTACATACTGCCTGAGGCAAAACTATCTATATTTACATTTTCTCTTCAGAATCTTCTTTTGAAATGTAAACATTTTCCACAAATAATACAAACTGAAAATAAATGTTAATAAAAGAAATCAAACTGTTGAATAACAGCTGTTATGTAGTGACAATTTAGGAAATACAATAATGTGCTTCTTAAATTCACAATTTAAACCTCACTGAGCCATAAACACATGTATTAGTCAGGGTTCTCTAGTGGAACAGAACTGATAGGATTTACTAAGGAGTATTAAACTTACACAATCACAGAGTCCTAAGATAGGCCACCTGCTAGCTGAGGAGCAAGGAAACCAGTCAGAATCCCAAAGCTGAAGAACATGAAGTCTAATGTTTGAGGGAAAGAGGCATCGAGCAAGGGAGAAAGATGTGGACTGGGAGGTTAAGCCAGTGTAGCCTTTTTACATTTTCCTGCCTGCTTTATATCCTGGCCTCACTGGCAGCTGATTAGATGCTGCCCACCCTGATTAAGGGTAGATCTTCCTTTCCCAGCCCACTGACTCAAATGAGTTACTCTCCTTTGGCAACACCCTCACAGATAAACCCAGGATCAATAATTTGCATCCTTCAATCCAATCAAGTTGACAGTGTTAACCATCACAAGTCCACCCCTTGTCAACTTGAACCCATACGCATCTCCTGAGATTATACGTAATCTTCAAATAAAGATAATAATAAGGTCATAATTATGTCTAATATAATACAACTATCCTTCATACAACTGGAAACCCACTGATCCCCAACCCAAATGCTATTGCATAAAGTTAGCAATAATTAAATGCTGATATAAAGTTAACAAATTTTATGTCACGATAGAGGAAAAAGGAAATAACATGAAAATATATTCTTAGAGTAAGTGTATACATGCACAAACATATTTTTAACAAAAGAAAGAGGAAACATTCTTGACAATTACAGTCCTTGTACCTGCCACTGGTCATGTGGTTATAGCTGGCATTGATGACTACCTTCTATTACCCATTCTGTATTCCCTTTGCCTTCACTAAGCACTTCAGCAGGTCATGGTTTCATTCTTGGTGGAGTGACCCAGACCTTAATTCTTTGAAGATTCTGGGCCATTTGTAGTTTTGCCTGGATTGGGCTGTTGTAGTTTCCTACTGACCTTAATCACAGGGCATGGTAATACTAAGAGATGCCCTAATGGATTTCCTGTGTCCCATGCGTACTCTTCCTTACCTCCATTGTGGAGTAGGACTGATTTCATCTTGATAGTCTGGGTCAGCTACCCCAGCCAACACTGTAACTGTCTTCTTAGCCTGTTGACTTAAATGTAGGAGGAGCCCAAAGTGTCCAGCTGTCAATCTTAACTTCCAATTTAATGGAATCCTTGTTATGTCTCCAGGTGGCAGCATTCCCAAAAATTTTGCTAGTGGATCACTAGGGATGATGGTGAGTGGTGCCACTTCCATCCCTTTATTTTTGGACCCATGAATCCTGGCTATGGGAGAAACAGTACCATATATTGGATGCTGATTCAGAATGTTCATGGTCTTCTAGAGAACTTTGCCCTGGCACTACAAAGTATTGTCACCTAGTTGGTGGTGTAATTGTGACTTCAAAAGGCCATTCCACTGTTCTATAATTCAGCTCCTTCAGGATAATGGGAAACATGGTAAAACCAGTGAATTCTATCATCATGAGTCCAATGCTGCCCTTCTTTAACCATAAAATGAGTGCCATGGTCAGAGGCAATTCTGTGTGGAACAACCATGACAGTGGGTAAGACACTCCGTGATTCCACCAATGGTAGTATTAGCAGACTTAGCATTTCTCCTTCCACGCAAAGGGCAAATCAGGTGCACTGCTTGAAGTTCTGCCCCCTGTGAAGAATTCCCTTCACTGCTGTCCTTCAGGGATGTCCTAAAAAGTGGATGTAGTGCTGCAGCTGTCCTCTTTTGGATGATGCCTGCATATCATGCAGAGCCATCTGTGGACCAGGCCCTAGTCTTCTCTTCCTCTGCCAAATGATCATAGGGAACTCCCCATGGGGCCATCATTGTGTGCTGGGGGAGAGAAAACAGGGTGGCAGGAGTAGACCTTGGGCATTTGAGACACTTTTTCATTTAACTTACTAGTACCTTCAGGATCTGCTTGAGCCTGATCACATATACCACTTCCATTTGATGATGGAATGCTACTGTGCATGACTCATTTAACGGCTAGATGGGTCAGAAAGCATGCAATTCATGATAGGCAGTTCATGTTGCATGGTGTCTTGATGACTGTACTCCCTTTGCTTTGTATTAGTCCAGTTTTATGCTGTTAATAAAGACATACCCAAGACTGGGCAGTTTGCAAAAGAAAGAGTTTTAATGGAGAATGCACAGTTCCACATGGCTAGGGAAGCTGCAAATTCATGGCAGAAAGCAAGGAGGAGCAAGTCACATTTTACATAGATGGTGGTAGGCAAAGAGAGAGCTTGTGCAGGCGAACTCCCATTTTTAAAGCCATTAGATGTTGTGAGGCTTATTCACTGAGAGAGCCTCACAGGAAAGCCCCAACCCCATGATTCAATTATCTCATCTCCCACCAGCTCCCTCCCACAACACTTGGGTATTACTGGAGCTGCAAGATGAGATTTAGGTGGAGACACAGAGCCAAACCATATTATTCCACCCCTGGCCTCTCCCAAATCTCATGTCTTTATATTTCAAAACCAATTACACCTTCCCAACTGTTCTCCAAAGACTTAACTCATTTCGGCATTAACTCAAAAGTCCACAGTTCAAAATCTCATCTGGACAAGGAAAGTCCATTCTGCCTATGAGCCTGTAAAATTGAAAGCAAGCTAGTTACTTCCAAGATACAATAGATATTTGGTAAATACAGCCATTTCAAATGGGAGAAATTGGTCAAAACAAAAGTGCTATAGGCCCCGTGGAAGTCCAAAATGCAGTGGGGAAGTCAAACCTTAAAGCTCCAGAATGATCTCCTTGGACTCTGTGTCTTGCCTTCAGGTAACATTGATGGAAAAGGTGGGTTTCCATGGTTTTGGGCAGCTCTGCCACTGTGGCTTTGCAGGGTACAGCCTCCCTCCTGGTTGCTTTCATGAGATGGCATTGTGTCTGCAACTGTTACAGGTGCACAGTGCAAGCTGTCAGTCCAAGCTACCATTCTGGGGTTTGGAGGATGGTGGACCTTTTCTTACAGGTCCACTAGGAGGTGCCTCAGTAGGGACTCTGTGTGGAGGGTCTAACCCCACATTTCCCTTCTGCACTGCCCTAGCAGAGGTTCTCCATGATATCCTGCCCTTGCAGCAAACTTCTGTGTGGGCAGGCAGGCATTTCTATACATCTTCTGAAATCTAGGCTGAGGTTCCCAAACCTCAATTCTTGACTTTTGTGCACCTGTAGGCTCAACACCACATGGAAACAACCAAGGCTTGGGACTTCCACCCTCTGAAGCAACTTAGAGAATAGGGCAGTGCTCTAACTTACCAAATAACATGGAAGATAGCTTCTTTTATAATGAGGTTGTTGTTGTTTTTTTTTTTTTTCTTCAGTGGAAATTATCTACTTTGGTGCTCTACAAGACTTTGTTTCTAAAATACCTGTAAGCAGTTTAGTAGTTTGCATTGATTGTGGGATGGCCAGAACAGCGTTCCTACAGAGATGCAGAGAATGTTTTCAGCTTTGGTGGAGAAAAATCAAAAGGCTTTTAGTAAAAGGAAACAGGCTAACAGTCTTTACAAAGGATTTTCTTTGATGTGCAAGAGAATCAAGCTTTCCCACGCCTTCCTCATACCTCTTTCTCAGTAATATTCCTCATGCTCTGTAGTTATTTGTAATAGGCAAAATAACTCTTCTGTCAAAGTTTAATTAAATTCTTGAGGTGTTAAATAACTCAGTGGGTCTCCTCTCCAAAGTCATGTAAAGAATCGGAATATTTTCTTAATATCCACCTTGGCTTTTCTCTACTTTTATTATGTAAATTATCTATACTTATAAATTATCTCCATGATCAAATTGCAAATATTGAAATATTTATCTATCCATCCATTCATTTTTCTTCTTACTGTAGAAAATGAAAAAATGTCTTTCTTTCACCCTCCTAAGTTCTTTGCCTGGGGTACAGCTGAAATTGACATAAAACAGATTAACAGAAAAAAAAAACATGCTAATTACATGCTCACACATGGGAGTCCCACAAAAATGTGAAACTCAAAGAAGGAGCAATTGATTGAAGCTTATATAACATCTTGAGCTACAAAAAGGAACAAGAGATTAGGGGTCCTGGTAGAGACAAATTATGGGAGGATGAAGGGCAGAAATGTATGGTGAATAAAGGTTGCCTTGTTATGCAGATAAAAGTATCTCAGGAGATAAAAGTTTTCTGTGAGCAGCTCTCTTTCTGATACAGATCCTTTTACTAATGAAAATTTTCTTTATAAATTTCCTTTACAAAAAGACAGGTTTTTAGAGGTACTCCAGTGTTTGCAATTTCTTAATGTAACCTGCTCAAAATATGCCAAAAAGTTGTATTTTGTGGTGGTACATTCTGTTTTTCTACAGTCATATTTAGGGGGATGTGTTCTGACACCAGTTAGGGCTCAGAACATGATATTCCAAATTGTGGCACTTTGTCATACTGTGTACTTTGAGCTGAAGAACTTTGAAGGGGGGTCTCAGAAGCAAGAACTCTCTGACCTTTAGTCCTCCTGTCTCCTGCCTCACTTTCTCCTCTAAAGTAAGTCATAGAAGACAGAATTCTTTTTATCCAAGGCAGGTCATAGAAACTAGCACTCCTCTCCCCAATAAACTAGAAAAATCCTGCTCTTTCCTCTCTTCCCCCTTTAAGACCCTCATTCAGGAGAAGTCCTGTCCCCTACCAGGGGGAAGGAATGCTGCACAAAGAGGCCAAGAAGAATACAAACAGACAGACTTTGTTGGGTTCCCCCTTCAGTCTACTATTAGTTTATAACTTTTGTGCATTTGCATTTCTATACGGCTGTACATTTTTTCATCTAACACAAACAAAACAATAGTTTTTCCTGGGTCTTCGAGGTTTCATTTCTGAAGACTGCTTCATTATATAAAATTTTGATTAAACTAATTTGTTATGCTTTTCTTCTGCTGATGTATGTCTTGTTATAAGAGTGTAGGCTGTGACCCTTATGATGGGTGAGGAAAAGTATTATGCATTTCAGCCCCTTCAGCACCAATGCTACCAACTTATTTATTATAAAAACAGTATTGATTATACCCTGTACCTTACTGCCAGTTGAATAAAATACAATGGTTCTATGACAGTTTCTCGCTATTAAACTATACTATTTAAAAATTATTGGAAAAATTTTCTGCAGCTGTCAGTGATGAAATTCAAGTAAATTTAAGACAAAAGCTAAAAGCAAATGGTATCTCCTTAAAATTGATACTTTAATTATTATCCATTACAATCTTAATATTCTAAACTCCTTTTATTAAAAATAAAAGTACGTTTCAATAAATTCAGGAAAAAAAGATAAAAAATTGTGCTCCAAAAGCGCAAAATATTTAATGTTTCTATATATTTATTTTTCAAAATTTTAAATTTCATCCTTTTCTGTTGTTGACTCAAAGATGTAATGAATGCAAAATTATGCCGATAAAATCTGATTCTGAGTACATCTTCATATTTAAATTTGCCCTTTTTTACTATGTTTCTCCCTAGTTCTATGTGACTCTTTAGAGCATTCATGTCTCCAGTGACCTTAATCTATAAGTAAAGTTTACTTTTATCTCAAAATTCTCAGGGTAGAGATGCTGTGTTTAATTATTAGCTCTTGTACTCAATACTGTAACTTGTTCTTTTACTTAATTTCTAGAAGAAGAACCACAGTATTATCATGCTACATTTTAGTTGAATGTGAAAAGTTAATTTTACAACTTTTAAGTATACCAACTTTTGTAAACTCAGTAGGGCAAAGCAAATCCTAAGTAAGAACACAAAATCAAAACTACCAGGGAGGCTGCATGAAAGTATAATTGTCATTATATCCAATGAAATGAAATAAAATCTTTCTAATCTAAGCAGTATCTGGTGTTTTGTTTCCATTGTGCTAGTCGTATATGTAGTAATAAACTTGTTTTATCTATCATGTAGTATCAAAATTATATCTCATGTAAACTTATAAAATAGCTGTTGAGGAGTAAAAGCAAAAAACAAATGACATAAATATGAGAAAAATAGCAAGATGTCAGTTAATACAAAATCTTACCTTTATTTAAATTGTGTGTAATTTGTGTAAACAATCTCATTAAAAGAGTCTATCTTATGGTCATTTTTTAAATTTAAATTGCCTTTATTGGCAAATATACTAGTAGGAACTGTGAAAATCAAATTGGTATTTAAAATATAAATGAAATGGGATTTCCCTGAGAAAAAAGGGAAACTAAAATGCAATTATACTAATTTAAGTAGTACTAAAGGGATGAGCTACAAATGACTTAATCCTCTGAAATTAGAAACTATATTGAAACATTTGCCAATTATGTGTTTTACTGTATTTATGTCCTTCGTAATTTTAGAATACATTAGTTATAAATGTTCATTTTTTCATTTCTTTATTTACTCATATTTGAACATATATTGTGTGCTTGACACTATATATATATATAACTACCATTGAAAAGTGAAATATATAAATGAATACAAACACACATACACACACACACACACAAACACACACACAATAGAAGGGAGGCAGCAATCTTGCCATAATTTGGACTACATAGTCCTCAATGTGGTGGTTACATTTGAGCAGACTTGAAAAGGTGAGGGAAGTAGTAAGGCAACTATCTGAGCTTTTCAGCCAATGTAAATGTTCTAAGAAAAGGTGAGGGAAGTAGTAAGGCAACAATCTGAGCTGTTCAGCCAATATAAATGTTCTAAGATGGGGGTGTACGTAATCTGATCTAGAAGCAGAAAAATAACCATTGTGGATTGAACAGAATGAAAAACAAAAAACATTTCTGGCTTTTATTCTTAGGAAAATAAGAAGCTACTTCTCCACCATGAACATCTGGTCTTTCAAGTGTAGAGAATTCTGTAGAGATTAAAGTGCATTTTACTGACAAATATTTTATGCAATACATCTTACGTACTGTCTTGACTATGTCATGGCATATTTTTCAGGGCACTTCTACATTTTTTTCATATTTTAAAAATTCTGTAACCACCATTAATCTTTATAAACCTGGCATGTGATATGCAAATGTAGATTTAAAAAAGAAAATAGGTAATTTGGGCTTGTTAAAACACATTCTGTTTTGTGGCTGTGGTTAATATTGCTATATTTTGCTTTTGTTTCAGAAACTTGATCTATGTGTGTATGTGCATGTGTCTGTTTGACATGAAATATATGAAATATTAGATTAAGAAATGATGTAATCTATTTCAACTTGATCACCAAATATGCAATGATAGTCTTTAACTCACATATCTTTCCTGTGTACAAAATTTCTTATTTTCTTATCTGTAAAATAGAAGAAAGTGTCAATAAAGAAGAGAAAATCTCTTTAAGAGCATTTAGGATTTTACTGGTATGGCAATTTAAGATCTTAGAAATTCACTGTATACCTGAAGAAATAAAAGTTCTTAGAGTGATTTGCCTATAATAACACCAGAAGACATAAAGGCTACATTGCCTTTGACAATGGAGAAGAATCCAGACCCAAACCTGTGTGTGTAAATACATTAATAACTGTCTATTGTAGAAATAAATTTCTCCATTATTTGTCATAAATAATGTCATGATAAAATAAAAATAGGGCATAATTCTCATAAAATATGATAGTTATAAATGCTATCAAATATTGTGATACTTTTGCCTAGACACAGGATTATCATTTACTACCCCAGAAGTTACTTGTGGTTCGATGAGTAAAACATGGATGAAAACATGTTCTTTTTACACTTTTGGCTGACAGCATTGAGCCTGAGCATAGTTTACCATGTGCATTTCTTCCCACTTCAACAAGTACCCAAGGCCAGAGATTGCATCTGTTTAGCCTGGGACCTTCGGTGAATGGCAGAGTACAACCCCCAGCTGATCTATGATGGGCATTTACTGTAAGTGAAATATTAATGTTTTTGTAAGCCACTGAGGATGTGAGCTTGTTTTAGCATATCACAGCCCCTCCTGACTGATAGATGCAGGTTTGCTTGCTTCTTATATCTGCTCTAGAAAATGGAATATAAGATTTGAGGCATAGGTCTTATCAATTATGCAGTGAAACTATATTGGACCATGTCAGTTCACAGAACCTAGATGTTCTTATCATTTGGACCTGTAGATTCTTGGGCCTGCTGCTTGGGTGTTATGACACATTTGTCAGTTTCACTCCTTGATTAGATTTAGATAATATCTTTTAGATTTAGATGATAATATTTTACCTTTTCTTATACATTTCATCAGGTTGCTTTTGTTTTTGTAGCTGATATTTTTTGTTAGTTGTGTTAGCAAACGTGAAGCAGAAATGGCCTGTTTGAAACCACCTACGATTTTATTAAGAAATTAGGGCCCTTAAAGGCTCATTTTACAGATAAGGAAAATGAATTTTTTTTTAGAAAAACTATGAATAAATAAGCTTTTGGGGTTCTTGCATATGTAAAAATATTTTTATTTTACTGTGACAACTGAGTGTTTTTGTCACTTACATAATTATAGGATCCATGATAGTTAACATTTTGGAGAAAAAAAGGCCTTATTTTGTCAGTTAATTGGCATCAAATGTTATTAATGAGGCATCTTAAGTCAATTTTATTCTGATGAATCTTAAAGTTTTATTTTATTAGTATTGTTATTACTATCAAATACTTCTTTTTATTCTTTGCAAAATATAAATATGTATCTAGATATGTAATTTTAAAAATTATTTCCTGCTTTGACATTTGGTGGGCCATCTAAATGTGAAGACTAGTTTAGGTCAGGTATATTTTCATTTATTTACTGCTTTAAATTCTCTTTACTTTCTCCTGTTAGAACTCTTGTGATGCAGATGTCAGAAATTTTAGCTTTGTGCTCTATATCTCTGAACTGCTCTATTATATTTTTATTTATTTTACATGTAGCTGAACCTCTTGGGAAAAATTTTGAATTTTAAATTACTGGTCACTTATATGAGTGTCTTCTTTTCCAGACATTCCATTGAAGTTTTACTTATAGGAATTACATTTTAATTTACAATAACTTTATATTCTCTGATTCTCTCTCTTATAAAGAAGTTCATACAATTTTCTGAATGGAAGATGCTCTTGATTCTATTCTATTGTTAAGATAGTATTGTGGTTTTGTCCTGAGATCTATAGATCCAGTTTCGTTACTGAACCAATTGTTCTCAATGTTCGTAGTAAAGATTTTCTTTTATATACTCTATAGTTAAGAATTTTTTCTCTGTTGTTGTGCTTTTATGTTTGAGGTCAGCACTGTGATAATTAGTATATTTTCCTTGTAGTTGTGCTAGTCTATTCTTCTGAATATGAGGGCTGTCCCTAAGGCTTCCTTTGAGCAGGCGTGGTCTGTCCTTAGCAGACTAAAATGAGGATGAAACCTAAACTAGAATGCGTTAGGGTAATGTTACATTGTTGAATAGAAAAACAGATCATTTAGACTTCTAACATTTTTATCTGTATTCCTTATACAGGTCTGTAGTGACACTTGGCCATATTCTGCTTTTCAACCATATGATCTCCCCATGTAAATATTTTTCTGTGTTTAGGAAGTAATTCTCAAAGCTCAAAGCAAAGCTGCTCTCTATACTTCTAGGAAGGAGAGGTTCCAGGCCCAGTCTTGACAGGAGGTTCAGTATTTATTTAACTATGCTAGCAATTCTCAAACTTCCCTATCTTAGGACTCATTTCTGTGCTTTTATTTAGGTGAGTTTTCTCTTTTGATTTTTGCCATATTAATTTTAAAACCCCAAAATGTTTAAAACTGAAAAATACACAAACACACATTCCATTAGCCATTGAGCAATGATGTCATTGTATGTAGTGTAGTCTCTGGGATGTATCCTGCTATACATTCTGAGAGAATGAGAATGAAGAGATTATGTAATACTAAGAGTTTCTATATTAAAAATAGTTTTGAGCTTGTAGACTGTCTGAAAAGATCTTAGGGTTTCTTAGGGTTCTTAGTTTGAGAACCAAACTAAACCTCAGTTTGGTTCTCAAACTGTGAGAAACACTAGAGACATATGTTTTTTTCTCTCTATGCTGCTTTGCTTTATCCATGACCTGTGGATTGATAGATACACTGCTCATTCCTGCACGTGTATTGGTTGGCTCTAAGTTTTAATTCTATTGGGAAAATACAATTAATTCTGCAAGATCCTTCCTTGCTTGTGTTTGATTTTTCATTTCTTTATATATTCCCACAGAGTTATCACACCTGCTTTCTGTGTTTCTTTCTGGTCAATCTCCTTTTCTCACTCCCAGTCCCCGGCAGCCATATATCTCCTATCACTATCGTTTTGCCAGTTTAGAACTTAAAAATATAATTCTACAGTGTGCAGTCATGTATATCTTGTTTCTTTTACTTAGCATAATGCTTTTGGGTTTCCTTCATGGTGTATATATCAGTAGTTTGCTGCCAGTTATTATTCAGTAGTTGGATTCATTTTATTGTTTTTACATAGACATTTAGATTGTTTATCATTTTTTGCTTTTATGAATAAAGTTGTAATGAATATATTGTACCAGCCTTAATGTGGACAGGTTTTCATTTAAATAATGTGTTTTTAATTATATTACTTCATTATTAATTTGACCTTGAAGTGATTTGCCATCTGCCACAAACCTAAGTCATTTTTTTTCATTTTAATAAGGGAACGGAAGATGAAATAAGCATCTCAATTCTATTTATTTCAAAAAGAAAGTTTTGGTATATGGTCAGTTACAATGGAGAAATTATAATTCAGGGAATTATGGAACATTTCAAAAGTATCTTAAATTTTTTATTATCATAAGAAATTATAACAGTTAACAACTTTTAAATGAATTGGTTTGTTATAAAATACTTGTGACCCCAAATTGATGTTAGACTACAATCAAACTTCATGACTTTATAAAAAGCCATAAATCTTAGTTTACTTACTACCTGTACAGAATTATTCCCAAATGTTTTCGGGAATATTGGTCTCTATTCAGATTGGTAAATGTCTTGATCTGTAAAAGACATGTTTTTTTTTTTTTTTTTTTTTTTTTTTTTTTTTAGTGGGGGTTAGAGGGTAAAAAAAAAATTTAAGTTTTTGTAAAAAATTTAAAAAGAATTAACAAAATAGTAT
>CAUYLG010021036.1:0-15286 GCA_963573385.1 Cacajao melanocephalus | reverse complement strand
ATTCAATTTTCAAGGAAAAAATTAGTTGGTATCTATTTTCACAAGAAGAGCTGACTATACTAAATATATATGCACTGAATACAGGAGCACCCAGATTCATAAAGCAAGTTCTTAGAGACCTATAAAGAGACTTAGACTCCCACACCATAATAGTGGCAGACTTTAACATACTACTGTCAATATTAGAAAGATCAATGAGACAGAAAATTAACAAGGATATCCAGGACTAGGACTGAGCTCTGAACCAAGCAAACCTAATAGGCATCTATAGAACTCTCCACCCCAACTTAACAGAATACACAGTCTTCTCTTTTAGTCTGTGAATAGACTAAAAACCACATCGCACTTATTCTAAAATTGATGACATAATTGGAAGTAAAACACTCCTCAGCAAATGTATAACAATGGAAATCATAACAATCAGTTTCTCATACTACAGTGCAATCAAATTACAACTCAGGATTAAGAAACTCACTCAAAACTGCACAACTACAATGAAACTAAACAATCTGCTCCTGAATGACTACTGGGTAAATAATGAAACTGAGGCAGAAATATTGTTGATTTTAAAAACCTACTTAAATAAAAAGACTTCCCATGCTCATGGATTGAAAGATTTAATATTGTTCATATGTCAGTCTCCCTAAATTGATCTATAGATTCATTAGTTTTATCAAAACCACTGTCTTGTTTTGTTGGAATCAATCCCCAAATTCATATAAAAAGTCAAGAGCACCAAAATAACCAAAACAATTCTGAAAAGAAGAACCAAGTTAAAGGACCCAAACTTGTTTATTTCGGAACTTACTACAAAGCCACGTAATCAAAATTGTGTAATACTGGCATAAAGACAGACACATAGATCAATGAAATATAATTGCGAGTCCAGAAATAAAGTCTTATGTATATGGTCAGTCGATTTTTGAAAATTCTTTTCAACCAATAGTGCTGCAACAATACACACACACAAAAGAATGAAGTTGAACTTCTAATTATAACATATACAAAGATTATCAGACAGTAACCAATTATTTAAATAAAAAAGCTATAACATAAAAAAATCTTAGAAGAAAAATAGGCATAAATATTTGTGACCTAAGATGAGGCAATAATTTCTTAGATGTAACACCACTGGGCTTCATCAAAATTAAACAGTTTATGCTTCCAAACACACTATTACTAGAGTGAACAGACAATCCACAGAATGGAAGAAACCATTTTTAAATCATATATCTGATAATGGTCTATATTCAAGACTATACAAACAACTCTTGCAACTCAACAATAAAGAAATAACCCAATTTTTTAAATGGACAAATTATTTGAATGGATACTTTTCCAAAGAAGATAAATGGCCAATAAGCACATGAAAAGATGTTCATTAGCATTCATCATTAGTGAAACACAAAACCTCAATGAGCTATCAGTGCACATATACTAGGATGGTTATAATTACTTTTTTAAAAAAGATGGATAATATCAAAAATTGTATGAATCACGTGTGATTCTGTGTATGAATCGTGAATCATGGGTGAATCGTGTTATCATGTGTGAATACTGAACCTCTCATACACTGCTAATGGGAATTATTGTAGAATGGCACAGCTACTCTGATAAACAGGGTGGCAGTTCCTGATGATGTTAAATATAGTTACCATATAACAGAGCAATTCTAATTCTAGAAATATCCCGAAGATAATTAAAACAAATTTCTAAAAAAAATTCATGAATGTTTATAGCAGCATTATTCATAATAGCCACAAAGTAGAACTAACCTAAATATTCACAAACTGATGAATGGAAGAATAAAAGGTGGTATATTCATACAAGGGAAAATCATTCTGCAATGAACAAATGAAATACTAATTTATGCTATAACATAGATGGACCTTGAAAACATAGTACAAAACATGGTATAAAAAGTAGTCACAAAAGATCACATATCATATGAGTCTATATATATCAGATTTCCAGGATACCCAAATCTATGGATAGAAAGAATTATAAAACAGTGGTAGCCTAGGGCTGGGGGTATAGGTTTGGGGTAATACTAGCAGTCATTGCTAAAGACTATGGGATTTCTTTTGGAGGAAATGTTTTAAAATTTATTGTGTTGATGGTTTCACATTTCTCTGAAAAGACTAAAAACCACTGAATTGTATATTTTAAATGAATGGATTCATAGTACATAAATTATGTTATGTTATAAATGTTAAATACATCTCAGTAAAGTTATAAAATAAAAGCTCTTCAGAGACAGTGGAAAAATCAAGAGATCCACTTTTGAGTACATATTACCCTTGTTTTGATACGACCTTTTAAATAATGGCATTTATAACCAATAGCTTGAGAATTTCTGAATATTTAAGAGCTATTATAAGCTGGCATCCACTGTCATCTATATTATATGCATATATATATATATAATATATATATGAAGGATATCATATGTATTTATATTATATACATATTATATACATATATGAAGGATATTAATGTATATCTAGTATATACATATTATATATGTGAAGTATATTATATACATATATTCATATTATATATACATATATATGAGGCATATATACACACACACATACGTGCATATAATAGTTATATATGACAGTGGATTCCAGCTTATAATAGCTCTTACATATATATATCTCCCTCATAAGCAAAATGTGGATCTCATATATATATATAAAACATATATATATCTCATATATAAAATATATATATAACATATATATCTCTCATATATAAAATATATATATAACATATATATCCCTCATAAACAAAATGTGGATCTCAGTTTTTCTACTGTCTCTGATTAAATAATATATATATACACACACACACACATATACATACACACATATATTACTGTAAAAAAGACTGATTTTCACCTCAAGTGTGAAAAGAATTTTAGGTTGGCAATGTTAGAAAAGCACAAATATTTAGTAATACAGAGAGCAGGATAAAAATGATCATTTTGGGTTGTGAAAGTCAGTCTACCTTTTGTTATATGTAAGGTGAGAGGAAATCTTGTCTCAAACACTGAAAATGCAGTGGAACATTCTGCCTTTTAAAAATATGTTTAAAACTAGTAATCAGAAAGTTTGTTCTATATTACAGATATTATGATGCTCCTTGTTAAAATACTATATAAGGAAAATAGTAGAAAAAATAAATTACAGTAATAAATAATATTCTTTAAAAAGATACTTTAACTTGACAAATTAGGCATTCCAGAGAAGATCAGTGAGCTGTGCAGCAACATTATTATGGAATAGCATTGGAAAGTGTGAGTCTTTGTGTGCCTACTGGGCACATGTCGGAATATTCTGAGATGGGCATGATGATGAATACTAAGACTATGTGACCTAAGGGGGCAGACCCTAAGTGAACCATGCACGTGTTCAGCAGAAAAATAAAAATAAAAAATAAATAAATCCCAGAAAATATAATCACAGGTGACTCCTTACCTGAAAAAAGTGTGGAAATCCATAAAGCTAAGTCCCTCACCCAGTGATGTGCTGGAGACAGTGGATGCCAGCTTATAATAGCTCTTAAATATTCAAAAATTCTCAAGCTATTTGTTATAAATAGCCATTATTTAAAATGGTCATATCAAAAACAAGGGTAACATGTACTTAAAACATATCACTTCATATTTATTTTAGTGTTTTACTGTTAACTTTGCTCTTGAGGTTATTTATGAAATTTTTATCAGAGATGAAATTGCTGTTTCATCTCTGATAAAAATACTGCATAAATCTGTTACTGTGCACCTTTTCCTAACTCTCTGTTCAGAGCTTTGTTAAAACCAAATATAGTTGAAGTATTTACGCCATAGAATTTGCCATCTTCTACTAGGGCTTTCTTGATTTTGTAAGTTTAAGAAAAATGAAGAAAATATTAGTAATTCGAATTACACACATCTGTTGCAACATCATTGGGAATAGCAAAAAACTGAGGATTATTTGTCAACTATCACTACTTCTCATTTAATCTATACAGCACTATGAGGTTTTCAAAACTCTTATTTTCAATTCAGGGGTACATGTACAAGTTTGTAATATAGGTAAACTTTTATCATGTGGCTTTATTGTACAGACTGTTTATCACCCAAGTATTAAGCCTAGCACCCATTATTTTTCCTGATACTCTCCCTCTTCCCACCTTCCAGCCTGCAATAGGCTGGAATATGTGTTGTTCTCCTCTACATGTCAATGTGTTCTTATTTAGCTCCCACATATAAATGAGAATGTGCAGTATTGGGTTTTCTGTTCCTGTATTAGTTTGCTAAGGTTAATGCCATCCACCTCCATCCATGTCCCTGCAAAAGACATGATTGCTTTCTGTTTTATGGCTGTGTAATATTCTGTGGTGTATATGTACCACATTTTCTTTATCTGATCTACCACTGATGGACATTAAGGTTGATTCCATATCTTTGTTATTGTGAATAGTACTGCAATGAACATATGTGTGATATGTCTTTATAAGAGAATGATTTATATTACTTTGGTTATAGACCCAGGAATGAGAATGCTGGATAGAATGGCATTTCTCTTTCTTTGATCTTTGAGGAATTGGTCTTCCACCATGATTGAACTAATTTATACGCCCACCAACAGTGTATAAGTATTCCTTTTTCTCTACAGTCTTGCCAGCATCTGTTATTTTTTGACTTTTTCATAATGGCCATTCTGACTGGTGTGCAATAATATCCCATTGTAATTTTGATTTCCATTTCTCTCATAGTCAGTGATGAGCTTTTTTGTTTTTTGAGACAGAGTCTCACTCTGTTCACTCAGGCTGGAGTGCAGTGGCGCAATCTCGGCTCACTGCAAGCTCCACCTCCTGTGTTCAAGCAATTCTCTTGCCTCAGACTCCCATGGAGCTGGGACTACAGGCACATGCCACCACACCCATATCATTTTTTGTATTTTTAGTAGAGACAGCATTTCTCCATGTTGGCCAGGCTGGTCTTGAGCTCCTGACCTCAGGTGATTCATCCACCTCAGCCTCCCAAAGTGCTTGGATTACAGGCATGAGCCATGGTGCCCAGCCAGATGTACTTATTCTCATATGCTTGTTGGCTGCATGTATGTCTTCTTTTGTAAAGTATCTATTCCTATCCTTTGCCCATTCTAATAGGGTTGTTTGTTTTTTCTTGTAAATTTTAGTTCCTTATAGATGCTGGATATAACACCTTTGTCAGAGGTATAGTCTGTAAATATGTTCTCCTATTTAGTAGGTTGTCTCTTCACTCTGATGATAGCTTCTTTTGCTGTCAGAAACTCTTTCATTTAATTAGATCCCATTTGTCAAGTTTTGCTTTTGTTGCAATTGTTTTTGGTGTCTTTTCATGAAATTTTTGCCAATTCCTGTGTCCAGAATGGTAGTGCCTAGTTTGTCTTCCAGGTTACTTATAGTTCTGTGTTTACATTTAAGTCTTTAATCCATCATGAGTCAATTGTTTTATATGCTGTAAGGATAGGATCCAGTTTCAGTCTTCTTCATATAGCTAGCCAGTTGTCTCAGCACCATTTATTGATTATGGAATCCTTTCCTCATTGCTTGTTTCTGTCAGGTTTGTCAAAGACTAGATAGCTGTAGGTTCTACTTTATTTCTATATCCTCTATTCTGTTCCCTTGGTCTATGCATCTGTTTTTGTATAAATACCATGCTGTTTTGGTTACTATAGCCCTGTAATAGACTTTGAAGTTGGGTAGTGTGATGCCTCCAGCTTTGTTCTTTTTGCTTTTTACCAGTGATCCCACAGAAAAACAACCAACCATCAGAGAATATTATAAATACCTCTATCCATAAAAAGTAGACACTCTAGAGGAAATGAATCATTTCTGGACACATGCACACTCCCAACTGAACCAGGAAGAAACTGAATCCCTGAACCGACCAATAATGACTTCTGACATTGAGTCAGTAACAAAAGCCTAACAACCAAAACAAAAGACAAAAACAAAACAAAACCACCCATGTCCAGACAGATTCACAGCTGAATTCTACTGGACATATAAAAAGGAGCTGGTACCATTCCTGCTGAAACTATTTTTAAAATACTAAGGCAGATGGACTCCAGCATCATACTGATGCTAAAACCTGTCAGAGACACAACAAGAGCAGAAACTTAGAGCCAATATCTTCAATGAACATCAATGCAAAAATCTTCACAAACATACTGGCAAACCAAATCCAGCAGCATATCAAAAAGCTTATCCACTACGATCAAGTAGGCTTTATCCCTGAGATGCAAGATTTGTTCAACATATGCAAATCAATAAATGTGATTGATCACACTAACAGAATTAAAGTTAAAAAAATTATCTCAATAAAGAAAAGGCCTTTAGTAAAATTCACTCCCTTATGTTAAAAACTCAATAACATAAGTATTGAAGGAACATACGTCAAATTAAAAATAGCCATCTATGACAAATCCACAGCCAATATCATACTGAATGGGCAAAAGCTGAAGCATTCTCTTTGAAAACTGGCACAAGACAGGGATGCCCTCTCTCACCTCTCCTATTCAGCATAGATTGGATGTCCTGGCGAGGGCAAATCAAGCAAGAGAAAGGAAGAAAGTGCATCCATACAGTAAGAGAGAAAGTCAAACCATCTCTGTTTGCAGATGATGTGATCCTATATCTAGAAAACTCCATAGACTTGTCCCTAAAGCTCCCGAAGCTGATAAACAATTTCAGTGAAGTGTAAGGATACAAAACCAATGTGCTGAAATTACTAACATTCCTATATACAAACAGTCTAGCTGAGAGGCAAATCAGAAATGCAATCCCATTCACAATTATCACAAGAAGAAGAAAAAACCTACAAATGCAGGTAACTATAGAGGGGAAAGATCTCTACAATGAGAACTAAAAAACACTGCTTCAACAAAATCAGAGATGGCACAAATGAAAAACATCTCATGCTAATGGATAGGAAGAATCTTTATCATTAAAATGGCCATACTGCCCAGAGCAATTGATAGATTTAATGCTATTCCTATAAAACTACCATGGAGATTCTTCACAAGAGTAGTAAAAACTATTTTAAAATTCATATGGAAACATACAAGAGCTCAAATAGCCAAGGAAACACTATAAAAATTACAAATAAGGAACCGGAGACCTGTGGCAATTAAGTAATATAACATGTTTATTATCACATGGGCTGAGTAAATGTGGCCAGAATTTGAATTCCAGTCTCTAAGCCACATTGAATTTCTTTGTAGCCTTTTTATAATGGAGATTTTTTTTTTTTTTTGAGACAGAGCTTCACTCTTGCTGCCCAGGCTGGCATGCAGTGGTGCAATCTTGGCTCACTGCAACCTCCACCTCCCGGGTTCAAGTGATTCTCCTGTCTCAGCCTCCTGGGTAGCTGGGATTACAGGCATGTGCCACCATGCCCAGCTAATTATTGTATTTTTAGTAGAGAAGGGTTTTTACCATGTTGGCCAGGCTGGTCTCAAACTCCTGACCTCAGACTATCTGCCTGCCTCAGCCTCCCAAAGTGCTGGAATTACAGGCATGAGCCACCGCACCTGGCACTTCATGATGTTTTATAGCACCACCAAGGAAGCATGAGTTGTGATTGAAAGAAAAAATAGAGCATTATGTGAATGAACCAAAAAGGATAACTTCAGTGACTGATGATTACCTAATTTTAAAAAGTCCAACTAATGAAAATTTGATTCAGAATACAAGTCACTTAAGTCACTGATGAATGAATGAAATTCCAAAATACACATCTGTTGTTTAACATTTATCTTACTAATTAATGTGAAAAAAATACTGATCAACGTTCATGTTGTAAGTGTACCTGATCAGCATTTGCAGCCATGGATTGTGAATGGATGATACACGATTTTGGCAAAAATCAGTGAAAGCTTTCTGTGATAATTAACAGGCTTTATTCAGTGTATCATAAAAGATCTTACGTACTTTATAAAAGTTTTATACTACACATTTATACTTGTCTAATTTATAGTCTAACACACACATATATACAAATACTGTCCTTTGGAGATCCTGTTGGCAAACTTTTATGAACACACCACTGCCCTCATCCCGCTAAACACTTTTATAAATACAGCGAAGTTGTTTAATTGTCCACTTCTTTCTCTTCCCCAGTCCCTTCCTTCCATGTATATTGCTATATCTATAGCCCTCATTGATAGTTGCTTCTTCTCACTACTTGGCTTTTACTTTCTTATTGATACTGGCCAGCTCTGTATAGTCTTTCTACAAATTCCAGACCTACTGCCTCAGCCAAGTAACTGTGACCTTTGTTTTTCCTCATTGCTCAAACGTTCCATTCTGCACAAGAGCTAGATGTGCCTTTATAATTATAAATTCTCCTTACTTCCTGTTCAAAGTTTTCCATGTCTTATCACACTTAAAATAATATCCAAAATCTTTCCATGGCTTACAAGGCCCAGTATAATCTGGCTTCTATCTCTTCAACCATATTTTGTTTCCCTTCTCTCCTTTATCATTTTCAGAATTGGTTTTGCATGGGTCCCATGTTCGGTTTAATCTTCTGCTGTTATTTAAAAAAAAAAAAAAAACAATTACTTTTATTAAGATGGGGTCTCTCTATGCTGCCCAGGCTGAACTTAAACTCCTGGCCTCAAGCAATTCTCCCTCCTTAACCTCCCCATTATCTTTGATTACTGGTATATACTACCACACCCAGTCATTTTCTTGAAATCCTGTGTGATTTATGAACAAGTGGTCCCCCATTTTCACTTGATAGTAGGACCTACTAATTATGTAACTGGCCATTCTCAATAATGAGGATAGCTTTTGCTTATGATCCTTACCTTCTTTTTCTCAAATGTGACAAAGTATTTTCCATCTCAGGACTACTGCCAACCATATTATCTATTTCTGGAAAGATTTTTCCCTCGGCCATTCTCCAAACTGATTTCATTGTTGTTATTCAAGCTCAGCTCTATTTTAACTGAATATGAATAAAGATTTTTGTCTATAAAATTTAATACTGCATTCCCAGCAGCTAGAATAGTATCTAGCATATAGCATTAAACAAATACTTGCTAAATAAATAAATCCATTCCTTTCTATTATCCACCACGACACAACTGTAGTTGCTTCATCTGAAAACCTTCCCGTAAGTAACCTCACTGGTCTCCTCTTGTATCAGTCACTGAACAGATCCCTCATCATTTGTTTCAGTTTAAGTTGATTGTATGCAATGCTTATACATTTTTTTCCCAATAATAATCTCTGCTTTTTGGGTGGTATTACATAAGACACTGTAAGATGGCTGAAGTTTCCCATGGTCTAAGATACTACAAAATGGTGTTCCGATCCTAGTTATACTACCTATAGTTTTGTAATAATGGGAAGTGTATTAGTCCATTTTTACACTGCTGCTGAAGACAATCTGAGACTGGGCAAATTACAAAAGAAAGCGGTTTAATTGCACTTACAGTTTCACATGGCTGGAGAAAGCTCACAATAATGGCAGAAAACAAGGAGGAACAAGTCACATCTTACACGGATGGCAGCAGGCAACAAGAGAGAACTTATGCAAGGCAACTCCACTTTATAAAGCCATCAGACTTCATGAAAGTTAATCACTATCACCAGAACAGCACAGGAAAGACCTGCCCCATGATTCAGTTACCTCCCACCAGGTTCCTCCTACAACATGTGGGAAATCAAGATGACATATGGGAGGAGACGCAGCTAAACCATATCAGGAAGGTTATTTAAGGGTTCCAGGTTTCAATTTCCTTCTCTATAAAACAAGTATTGTATAGATTAAATGAGGAAATGCGTGAAAACAATTTAAGAAATTATCAGTTTATACAAACACCTCAACATATACTGGCATTGAGTCTTATTAAACGTCTCTTCACTTATTCTAATGACAGCTACTGATGTTAGGTGACAACTTCACTGACACAACTGATACCTAATGTGACATTATACTGAATTGTGGGTTTGGTTAATCACAAACGATAAACTTACATGGGTGTATGTGTGTGTATAAATATATGCCAACAGAACTTTTGAAAACAGGAAATAAAAAGTTCATAATTAACAAGGTTGTGGGTGTGCTAACAACCGTGTTAATCCTGAACTATTTATATCTTGTTTTCAAGTGTTCTATGGGCATATATACAAATAATGTTTAAATTCTAAGAAGTTGAAATATCATTTTGCTCCAATATTTCCTATAATTATGCTTGCTGGCTTTCTATTTTCGTCATGAAATTCTACATCACCCTGAAGTTTCAATATTTCATATAACCCCAATTATATTTGCATACCACACAAGTATTTCTCTAAGCAACACTAATACTCTGTAGGGACATTGCTGTAGTTTTTCTTCTTTTGAGATAGATACATTTTTTCATCACTAACAAGAAACCAAAAACAAAAAACATCAACTTGGTTTTTTAGCAATGCCTACTGACAAAGATGCTGTAACATTTTAAAAAGGAAGTGAAGAGCAGAGTTGAAATGTTAAGAGCATAGTTTATTGTAAATGCCTGAATCAGAGCAAACAACCAGTGAAAGGTCAACATAACAGCCCATTGATCTGTACAAGCACATTTGCTAAACCTAGAAATAAATTCTCCAAGATTCACAGTAGCAATTCCTTCAAATATTTATGATATCTTTTCGTATGAGGCAGCTGGCCAAAAAGTATAAGTGTAGCAGAATTTGGTCTTTAGCTGTGTTAATCACTATGCCAGTAGCCTATAGGTCCACGGTAGAATTTAAACATTATTATTCCTACAAACTTAGTCTTACTGAACCCATATTTTGAGCATATATATGCCAGTCAATAAGCAACCTTGGTCCTTTGGAAACAGTCATTAATAATATCATTAGTATATTGTCCCTGTGATTAAAGAGTTCAGTGTATTTGGGGAGAAATTACAAGACAATAATTGCTGTAACGTAAGTATGCAAAGACTGCTACCAGATAATTTGGGCAATTTCTAAGTTTTTCTCTTTTTATGGTGATGTAGTTTTAGGTCTAATAAAAAATAATGTGGAAGAAAATACACCTGAGGGGTCCTGGAAATGTAAGTAGGAGAAAAAAGCAGAAATAGACTTGACCTAAAAAAGGGTAGGACACACGTAGGACACACTGAATAAAGAAAAAATCAACAGAGGCACACAATTCCTTGCTTAGGGAATAGCCAAGGTTGTGGTAGAGAAATACTGTAGAAATTCCATAGCATTGAATAAAATTAAATTCACACAAGATAATGAATAAAGATGTGAAAACAACAACACAACACAAAGATTCTTAAGACTTCACTATCCAAGCATGAATAATTTCAGTTCTCCTGTTGAGCTGATTTGTATTCTCATTCCCAGTTCATCCACTCATTGCTCAAAGCTTACTATCCAAGGTAAAAAATCTCATATTTTAAATATACATGATTTATCTCTTTGGTTACTGTGAGGGATGCCATACAAAATATAGGATGTCCAGTTAAATTTGAATTTCCAATGAATAACCATTTTTATTGTATCTATATTTCTAGTTTTTGTCTCATCTTTTTCTCTGTTATACTGTGGGTAATGTTACTCTTTTTAAAAAAAATTACTTGGCTGCTTTTAATAATTGCTGTTATCACGGTTTTCTAAAATTTGGTTAACACATCCTTCAGAGTGATTTTTTTAATTATAATTTACTTTGGATTGCTGCAGTGCCTGATCTGTGTACCCTATACACTATAACTGTATTTCAAGTGATGTTATTTTTACCTCTACAAAGTTGGGCAGTTCTATACATTGTGGATATCAAGAAAGTACCAGAAAGGTATGAGTATGTATTTTTATCACTCTACTAACTGCTTTCTGTATATTATGAAAATTTAGAATTATAAAATCTCTGTGGTCCTTTAACCCCAAAGCACTTTGCACAGTAATTGTGGTTAGTGCTTCTCATAGTAAAACGTAATGAAGATTTTAAAAGCTGAAGGCCCACTTCAAAAATTATTACTCAAATGCTTGGGCATATGCATTTACCTATATAAACATGACAGAGCTATAAACTTCCTCTATGCATGTGTGTGCACACACACTTACAAGGTAAATATTATTTTTAAGGTCCAGTATGGCTTGCTGTAACATAATTTTTTAAAATGTCTTACTATAGTCTTGAGGCTCTGACTTGAGGCTGGCCAGTTTTTCTTCTTAAACAGCCAATTAAGTCCATATTTCTGCCCATTTCCCTTTGGGGCTGTCACACTGCAGGCCACTATATACACTTGTTCTATTCCCCAGAGCTTGCTGAAATTATTTAAGTTAGGCAATTCTAACTCTGCTTGCCCTGCCTCCCTTTTTCCTTCTTGAGAAAAACACAATAAATGAGCATGTCTACAGTTTTCCTCTCTCGTTTTGCCTAGACATTGGTCGCTGTGCTTCCCCTGAGTGGCCCTGTGTGACACGCTACATTCTCTCAGGGCAATGTGTGCATAAAAACTGTACATCTTTCTAATTTATCTTTCTTGATCTATCTCTCACTTCACCATACCTCACCTGAGGTAACGTGGTGAAAACATGCCAAGTGTTCTTTGTCCTAGGCCAGGAGCTATTCTAACCAGGTAAATGGCCAAACTTGCAAGACTTGATCTAATTTTAATAAAACAATACCAAAAACCTCATTTAGTGTACTTACACTATTTTTTACTTTCCGCATTTTCATCTACCTGGAATGAAGGTAAATATGACCCTATAACTCCTTTATTGAAAGGAGAAGTAATTATTTTTTAAAATAGTCTGTGAAGAATACATTTTAGTATAGAATTCATTATGAATGCAGTCTAGTTTTGTATGTAGAAAGGGATTGATTCTAGTTTTTGAGGTGGAAGGGATTTAAATCAGAAAGTTAGAAGCTTATGAAACTTTTAGGAGGAAGAGGGGTGAAGAGAAAAGAGCAATAAAGCTAAAGCAAGTAACATCTAGCATTCAGAAATTTGGAAATTGCAGAAACCACTTCTGATGAACTCACCTGTAGCACCAAAGCAGATGATTTGGCAGAGGATGCTCAAAGCTACTTGTAAAAAATTTATTTCATGATGTCTATCGAAGCCTTCACATGCTTGCCAATGCCACATCCGGCTGGTTTTGTGTCTTTCAAATCTTGTAAGGTATGGCTTTCCTTGGCAATTTTCAACTTCAGATTCTGCTAGGAGTGTTTGTAAAGTGTATAGTTTCATAACATCCCAGCCCTGTGATAGGAGAACATTGGCAAAGACACATCCTGGCCTGCTACCCCATTCCCTATGAAGCATCCATCCCAGCCTCTTGACAATATTCAATTTAAAAGAACAATGTCAACTGGAGTGGTGTTCTTTGTAAGCAGTTGAAATTATGCCTCATGCAAAGTAAGATTCATTATCTGAAAAAGGAGAGACCATAGCGTAATCACTGTTTTCATCCGAGTATGTTGTTTATTTTGCCCCTTTTCACTCAGATTCCTCCTTTGATTTACTAGAAGACAGTATTTTAAGTACCGCTAACATACCTTATAGAAAATAGGAGGGGAAAGAAAAAAATGGCTAACATTACGGAAATGTATGCCTAAAAACATCGAAGAAAATAATGCTCAGTTACTACAGACCTTGTTTGAAGTTGTTAATGCGGCCATGATTGTTAGTAAAACTGCTTTTCTCTGCTGGGAACAGTGGCTCACACCTGTAGTCCCAGCACTGTGGGCGGATCACTTGAGGTCAGGAGTTTGAGATCAGCCTAACATGGTGAAACCCTGTCTCCACTAAAAATCCAAAATTAGCTGCGTGTGGTGGTGCATTCCTGTAATCCCAGCTATTCCAGAAGCTGAGGCAGGAGAACTGATTGAACCAAGGAGGCAGAGGTTGCAGTGAGCAGAGATTGCACCACTGCACTCCAGCCTGGGTTATAGAGTGAGTGAGACTCCATCTCAAAACAAAATGAAAAATTGCTTTCGTCTACTGTCTTCATTAGTTTCTTTTGTCGTTTTTTAAACAAATGATCACAAACCTAATTTTTCAAGGGTCTGATTTGTTGTGCCTGGATTCCTAATATTATTTCATTAATTACTACCTCCATTACTTCTCTTATTGCTGACTATGAGAAAATGAAAAGGTGCTCTCTCTAAATTCCAGGTATTTTCTTCATCCTCATTATGAAGCAATGCCCCTACTTTAATACCTCAAAGGAGCTGTCCCCAACCTTTTGGGTACCAGGGATCAGTTTCATGGAAGACAGTTTTTCCACAGAGGGGGTGGGGGTGGATGGATGAGGATGTTTTCAGGATGAAACCGATTCACTTCAGATCATCAGGCATTAGAATTAGGCTCTCATAAAAGCATGCAATCTAGATCTCTCGCATGCACAGTTCACACCATTGTTCCTGCTTCTATGAGCATCTATTGCCACCACTGATCTGCCAGACCAATACTAGTCCATGGCCCGAGGGTTGGGGATCCCTGCCCCAAAGGACACAGTAACTTGCCAATTGTTTCAGTGGCACAAAGAGAACAAATCAACTAGTTATGAGTCACAAATTCCAATTCAATAGAAACACTGTTTGCAGAATGATGAAAGCAATCCTCTGCTGGCAACAAGAATGAGCAAGTCTATAGTCAAGGATGGGAAGGAAAATGTTTGCAATTGTGTTATTGGGCAGTAATGTAAGGGGTCAGTCAAACTTCACTAATTCCTGGACCTGTACAATATCATATATTAACTACTGTTCAAAATGCTGCACATCTTGAAGCATAGCATTGCAAATTCTCAAGTTGTCTCCCTGCTGTCTGTCAGCCAGACTTCAGTATTCCACCGTTCTCCACATTTCTCAGTGATTTGAAATGTAACAGTGAACTTTATTGGTGTATGCATATTGTCTCAATATCTGGTGGTAAAATACTTTCTTGATCACAATCAAAGATATAATTTAAATCATGACAGGGAGTAAGGCACTTTGTAAGATTAGATTTTGGTGTTTGGCAAAACTATATCTGACAGTCAAGGAAACCAAATTCATATCTAGGTTAATTGCCAGTTCTACTGACAAAACAATCATCATCATCACAGAAGGGGAATAATGTAATTGACTTGCCACTAGGAGACCTTAAAAAATAAATCCTGAGAGAGATCCAAGATGGCCGATTAACAACAGCTCAGGATTGTAGCTCCCAGTGAAAGCGCAGAGAGCGAGTGGACGCCGCACTTTCAGACGAATTTTTGTTGCCCACAGACTAGGAGATTCCCGGCGGAGGAGCCA